>JARBHB010000539.1:0-11474 GCA_029891345.1 Dryococelus australis | reverse complement strand
TTTAAATTTGAAGTTAATTTTTAAGTTAAGTTAAGAAAAAGTTAAGTTAGTTCAGTTATTTAATTTTTGTTACGTTTTTTACGTTAGTTAATTTAAAGTTAGTTGTTAAGTTAAGTTAAGTTAAGTTAAGTTAGTTAGTTAATTTTTAATTTCGTTAGTTGTTCGTTAAGTTAGTTAAGTTAGTTAAGTTAGTTTTAATTTGTTAAGTTAAGTTAAGTTAGTTTTTAAAGTTAAGTTCGTTAAGTTAAGTTAAGGTTCCGTTGTTCGTTAATTTTCGTTAAGTTAATTTTAAGTTAAGTTTTTAAAGTTAAGTTATTTAAATTTAAAATTTTAAGTTTTGTTATTTACTTTAGTTTTTTAAGTTAATTTTAGTTGTTCTTTTCGTAAGTTAATTTAAAGTTTTAATTTAAAAGGGTTGTTAAAGTTAAGTTGTTAAGTTGTTAAGTTAGTTATTTAAGTTAAGGTTAGATAAGTTAATTGTTTCAGTTAAATTTTTGTTAAGTTAAGTTCGTTTAAGTTAGTTCGTTAATTTAAAGTTTTATTTAAAGTTAAGTTGTTTAAGTTAAGTTAGTTTAATTTAAAGTTAAGTTTTTAAATTTTGTTAATTAGTTAAGTTAGTGTTCTTAAGTTTTTAATTTAAATTTGTTAAGTTAAGGCCCTTTTTGGTTAAGTTACTTCGTTTTTTTATTAAGTTAAGTTAATTTAAAGGTTAAGTTAATTTAGTTAAGAAAATTAGTTAATTTTAGTTACTTCTTTTTTAAGTTTTTAAGTTTTAAGTTAGTTGTTTTAAGTTTTTAAGTTGTTAATTTAGTTAAGTAAAGTTTAAATTTTTACGTTAAGTTAGTTAGTTTTTAATTTAAGTTAATTTAAGTAAAAGTTAAGTTAAGTTCTTTTAAGTTAATTTTAAGTTAAGTTAGTTAATTTAAAGTTATTTTTAAGGGTTAAATTTTTAAGTTTTTTTTAAATTTAAGTTGTTGTTGTCCCGTTAAGTTCGCCTAAAGTTAAGTTTCAATTAGTTAATTTTAAGTTTAGTTTTTAGTTTGTTAAGTTCCGTTAATTAAGTTGTTAGTTGTTGTTGTTAAATAGTTCCGTTCCGTTTCCTTTAAAATTTCCCTTTAAAATTTTAGTTTAAAGTTGTTAATTTTTAAAGTTACAGTTAAGTTATTTAAATTTTCGTTCGTTAAGTTCTTAAGTTAAGTTAAGTTAAGTTAAGTTTGTTAAGTTAAAGTTTCATTTAATTGTTAAGTTCAGTTAGTTAAGTTAAGTTTTTAAGTTTTTTTTATTTTCTTAAATTTTTTTTTTTTATTTTAAAAAATTTTAAAGTTGCCCCAAGTTGTTAAGTTAAGTTAAATTTCGTTCTTTTTAAGTTAGTTTTCCGGTTTTAAGTTATTAAGTTAGTTCCTTTAGTTGTTGTTAAAAGTTAAGTTAAGTTAATTTTTCGTTAAGTTTTAAGTTAGTTATTTAAATTTAAAGTTAATTTTAAGTTACGTTTTTAAGTTAGTTGTTCGTTACGTTAGTTAATTTTAATTTTGTTACGTTAAGTTAATTTAAATTTATTTAAGTTAATTTGTTCAGTTCAGTTATTTCTTTAAGTTGATTAAGTTACGTCTCTTTTGTTTTTAACTTTAAAGTTAAGTTAAGTTAAGTTAAATTTAAAGTTTTAGTTAATTTTTAAAATTCAGTTAAGTTCAAGTTATTTTAACAGTTAAGTTAAACAGTTTTGTTGTTAAGTTAAGTTAAGTTAAGTTAATTTAAGTTCGTTATTTATTTAAAGTTCCTTTTAATTTGTTAATTTTAAAAATTTTCAGTTCGTTCGTTAAGTTAAGTTAATTAATTTAAAGTTAATTTTAAGTTAAGTTCAGTTAATTAGTTAAGTTAGGTTAGTTTAATTAAGTTAAGTTAATTTATTTTAAGTTAAGTTAAGTTTTTAATTTCTTAGTTTAAGATAGTTAAAAGTTCCAATTAAGTTAAAAGTTAGTTAGTTCCGTTAATTTTGTTTTTTAAGTTAAAAGTTCAGTTATTTAAGTTAAGTTAATTAATTAAGTTCGTTAATTTTAAGTTAATTTTTAAATTTACGTTAGTTCATTTTGGTTTAAAGTTTCCTTTTTAGTTCAGTTCATTTATTAAAGTTTTAAGTTAAGTTCGTTTAAGTTTTGTTATTTAGTTATTTAAGTTACGTTTTCTTTAAAAGTTAAGTTAATTTTAAAGTTAAGGTTAAGTTAAGTTCGTTAATTTAAGTTAGTTATTTTTAAAGTTAAGTTAAGTTAGTTACTTTAAAGGGTTTTTTAAGTTAGTTAAGTTGTTTGTTGTTGTTTTTAAAGTTAAGTTTAGTTATTTAAAGGGTTAATTTAAGTTAGTTAAGTTATTTAAAGAAAATTTTTATTTTAAGTTAAAAGTTCGTTAATTTTCCGTTTTAAATTAGTTAAGTTAAGTTAGTTAAGTTAGTTAAGTTAATTTCAGTTAGTTTAAGTTAGTTAAGTTCTTTAAGTTAAGTTTCAGTTACGAAAATTTTAAGGGTTTTACCTTTTAAGTTAAGTTAAAGTTTAAGAAAAGTTAAGTTAAGGGTTTTCGTTAAGTTAATTTTAAATTTCCGTTAATTTTAAGTTATTTAAATTTTCGTTAAAGTTAAGTTAAGTTAAGTTTTAAGTTTAGTTAAGTTAATTTAAAGTTAAGTTAAGTTAATTTTAAGTTAAGTTATTTAAGTTCAAAGTTAAGTTTTAAAAGTTAAGTTACGTTAAGTTAAATTTAAAGTTTTTTTTTAAAGTTCCGTTAGTTCCGTTAAGTAATTTAGGTTAATTTTAAGTTAGTTAAGTTGTTAGTTTCCGTTCAGTTGTTGTTTATTTTTCCCCAAGTTAGTTAAGTTTTAGTTATTAAAGTTAGTTAATTTTAAGTTAATTTTTAATTTGTTACTTTAAGTTAAGTTTAGTTGTTAGTTAAGTTAAGTTCGTTCGTTAAGTTAGTTCGTTTTTAAGTTGTACGTTAGTTTAATTTAATTTTAAGTTAAGTTCAGTTAATTTAAGTTAATTTAAAGTTAAGTTGTTCAGTTAAGTTAAGTTAAGTTAAGTTCAGTAAAGTTTTTCCCGTTCAGTTCCTTTTTGTTCGTTTTAAGTTAAGTTATTATTTTTAAAGTTAAAATTTTTAAGTTAAAGTTTAATTTAAGTTCTTTAAAGTTTAATTTAAAATTTTTGGTTGTTAAGTTGTTCTTTAAATTTAATTAAGTTAGTTATTTATTAAGTTAACGTTAGTTATTTTAAGTTAAGTTAATTTTTAGTTAAGTTCTTTTAAAGTTAGTTAAGTTCGTTAATTTTCGTTATTTTAAGTTAATTTCGGTTTGTTCCTTTCAGTTAGTTAGTTAGTTGATAAGTTAGTTGCTTTAAGTTAAGTTCCGTTAGTTGGGTTTTGGTTATTAAGTTAAGTTCAGTCTTATTTAAAGATTAAGTTAAGTTAGTTAAGTTAAGTTAGTTAGTTGTTAGTTAAGTTCGTTAAGTTTTCCTTTAAAATTACGTTAAGTTAAGTAAGTTAAGTTGTTCCCTTTCTTTTAAGTTCGTTAAGTTTTTAAATTTAAAGTTATTTAAAGTTAAAGTTAAGAAAGTTAGTTAAGTTTTTCTTAAAGTTAGTAGTTAAAATTAGTTAAGTTAAAAGTTAAGTTAGTTGTTACGTTAAGTTTTAAGTTCCTTAATTTCCGTTAACGTTAGTTAAAAGTTTTTAAGAAATTTAAGAAAAAGTTCGTTAAGTTTAAAGTTATTTAAGTTAATTTACTTTATTAAAAGTTTTAAAGTTAGTTAAGGTTCCGTTCTTTTCCAGTAGTTGTTTCGTTGTTAAGTTAAGTTACGTTTAAGTTAAGTTAAGTTACTTTAAGGGTAGTTAAGTTAATTTTAAACGTTTTAAGTTATTTAAATTTACGTTAGTTAAGGGTTTTGTTTTGTTAATTTAAGTTTCCTTTAAAGATCAGTTGTTTTCAGTTAAGTTAAGTTAAGTTAAGTTAGTTAGTTTAAGTTAAAGTTACTTTAAAACGTTCTTTAAAGTTCAGTTCTTATTCCCCCTTTTCTTAAGCTTAAGTTGTTAAAGTTGTTAAGCTTTTTAAGTTCATTAAGTAATTTAAGTTATTAATTCCTTTTTAGTTCAGTAATTTCCTTAATTTTTCGCGTTTTTCCCGGTTCATTTAAATTTTAGTTAAGTTAAAGTTGTTAAGTTAAGTTAATTTTCGTTCCGTTAATTAAGAAAAGTTACCATTAATTAAGTTATTTAAACAATTTTAGTTAAGTTAAGTTAAGTTAGTTAGTTGTTAGTTAGTTAAGTTAAGTTAAGTTAAGTTATTTAAAATTTAAATTTTGTTAACTTTAAGTTAAGAAAAGTTAAGGTTTAAGTTAGTTAATTTAAATTTTGTTAGTTTTAAGTTCAAGTTCTTTTCAAGTTAAGTTTAGTTAATTTCCTTTAAAGTTAGTTAAGTTGTTATTTTAAGTTAAGTTAAGTTCGTTTAATTTAAGTTAGTTAATTTTAAAGAAAAATTTTCAAATTTAAAGTTAAAAAGTTCGTTACGTTTTCCGTTCAGTTAGTTAATTTTTAAGTTAAGTTAAGTTATTTTTTAATTTACTTTTAGTTAAGTTAAAGTTAAGTTCAGTTACTTTTTAAAAGTTCCAAGTTCGTTAAATTTTTAAGTTAAAATTGAAAAGTTTAAGTTACTTTACGAAAAAAAGGGGTTTTAAGTTAGTTTAATTTTTCCGTTATTTCAAGTTAAGTTAAGTTAAGTTTAAGTTAAGTTGTTTTTAAAGTTTAAGTTATTGTTTTTTCAGTTATAGTTAATTTTAAGTTAAGTTCATTTTAAAGTTCCGTTAGTTCATTTGTTCAGTTAAGTTAAGTTAAGTTTTTTTAAAGTTAAAAGTTAAGTTAAGTTAAGTTAAATTTTAAGTTAAGTTAAGTTAAGTTAAGTTCAGTTAAAAGTTTAACGTTAATTTTTAAAGTTAATTTAGTTACAGTTAAGTTCCGTTAAGTTGTTTTTTAGTTAATTTTTAAGTTAATTCAGGGTTAAGTTAATTAAGTTTTAAGTTCTTTTCCGTTTAGTTAATTTAAATTTTTAATTAAGTAAGTTTTAAGTTAAGTTAACGGGTTTTTGTTAATTTAAAGTTAGTTAAGTTACGAAGTTAAGAAATTTTTAAATTTAAGTTGTAAGTTAGTTTTTAATTTAAAGTTAAAAAGTTAAATTTAAAAGTTAAGTTAAGTTAAAGTTAAGTTCAAATTTAATTTCAATTAAGTTAAGTTAATTTTAATAATTTAAAGTTAAGTTACAGTTAAGTTAAGTTAAAAAGTTAAGTTTAGTTAAGTTAAGTTAAGTTAGTTAAGTTAGGTAAGTTTACAGTTATTTAAAGGTTCTTTAAAGTTAATTTATTTAAAGTTCAAGTTAAGTTAATTAGTTTAATTCGTTTTTTAAAGTTCAGTTAAGTTAAGTTAAGTTAATTTAATTTAAGTTTTAGTTATTTAGTTAAGTTTTTAAGTTAAGTAAGTTAGTAATTTAATTTTTTTAGTTAAGTTAATTAAGTTTAGTTAGTTAAGTTAAGTTGTTAGTTAATTTGTTAAGTGTTAAGTTAATTTTAAAATAGTTTATTTAAAGTTTTTTAAGTTAAGTTTTTAAAGTATAAGTTAGTAAGTTGTTTTTAAATTTAAGTTAGTTGTTAAGTTAGTTTATTTTTTCCTTTTCCGTTAAGTTGTTAAGTTGTTGTTAGTTTTAATTTTTCAAGTTAAGTTAAGTTAAAGTTTAAGTTTTAAAAATTAATGTTAAGTTGTTTTTTCATTTTAAGTTAAGTTTAATTTAAAGTTAATTTTAATTTTAAGTTAGTTAAGTTGTTTTTAAAAGTTAAGTTAAGTTAAGTTAAGTTACTTTAAGTTAGTTAAGTTAATTTAAAATTAAGTTGTTTTCTTTTAATTTAAAGTTAAGTTCAGTTTTTTCGTTAAGTTAGTTGTTACGTTAGTTATTTTTAAGTTAAGTTAGTTCATTTAATTTAAGTTAATTTTTAAAAGTTTCGTTAAAGTTAGTTAAGTTAAGTTGTTAAGTTAAAGGTTGTTAAGTTTTGTTAAGTTAAGTTTTTAAGTTGTTAAGTTTTTAAGTTAAGTTAAGTTTTAGTTTTAAGTTTTTTTGTTCTTAAGTTAAGTTAAATTTTTTTAAGTTTAAGTTAAGTTAATTTTAAAGTTATTTAAGTAAGTTAATTTTCGTTAATTTTTAAATTTCCCTTTAATTTAAAAAGGGTTAATTAAGTTAAGTTAAGTTAAAAGTTAAGTTGTTAATTTTTAAATTTAAAAAGTTAAGTTTAAGTTAAGTTAAGTTAAAAAAACGTTAAGTTCGAAAGGTTGTTATTTAAATTACGTTAAGTTAATTTTTTCTTTAAACGTTAAGTTAATTTTTAAAGTTGTTAGTTAAGTTAATTTAAACCAAATTTAAGTTGTTCCGTAATTTAAAATTTTTAAGTTAAGTTGTTGTAATTTTAGTTCCGTTAAGTTAAGTTCATTTAAATTTTCTTAAGTTTTTTTTAATTTAAGTTAGTTTAAGTAAAGTTCGTTAAGTTCCCGTTGTTCGTTCCTTTCCCTTTCCGTTGTAATTTAATTTTCGTTAATTTAAGGTTTCGTAAGTTAATTTAAGCCCCCTTAGTTAAGTTCGTTAAGTTATTTCCCCTTTTAAGTTAAGTTAAGTTTGTTAGTTGTTTAAGTTAATTTATTTCAGTTCATTTTTAAGTTAAGTTAGTTAAGTTGTTAAAGTTATTTTTAGTTATTTTAAGTAAGAAAAGTTAATTTAAAGTTAATTTTACGTTAAGTTAAGTTAATTATTTAAAGAAAATTTTTAAGTTAATTAAGTTTAATTATTTAGTTAAGTTAGTTAGTTAATTTTAATTTATTAGTTAAGTTTTAAGTTAAAAGTTAAATTTAAATTTCGTTCTTTAAGTTAAGTTGTTTTTTTTTAAGTTTAGTTACGTTTTTAAGTAAGTTAAGTTAAGTTTTTAAAGTTAAGTTAGTTTTAGTTCGGTTAAGTTGTTAAATTTAAATTGAAGTAAGTTAATTTTAAGTTAAATTTAAGTTATTTAAAGTTATTTCCCGTAATTAAGTTCAGTTTTTAAAAATTTTTATTTTAATTTAAAGTTAAGTTAAGTTAAGTTAATTTTAAGTTAAGTTGTTATTTAAAGTTAAGTTCAGTTAAGTTAAGTTAGTTTTTTAAGTTAAGTTAAGTTAGTTAATTGAAAAGTTAAGTTTAAGTTAAAAAAGTTAGTTAAGTTAAGTTAAGTTTTATTTAAGTTAAGTTAGTTAGTTAGTTTTTAAGTTAAGTTAATTTAAGTTGTTAATTTTAAGTTCGTTTAATTTAAATTTAAGTTAAGTTTTTAAAGAAAAGTTTAATTTATTTTAGTTCAAATTTTTTTTTTTTTTTTTTTTTTTTTTTTTTTTTTTTTTTTTTTTTTTTTTTTTTTTTTTTTTTTTTTTTTTTTTTTTTTTTTTTTTTTTTTTTTTTTTTTTTTTTTTTTTTTTTTTTTTTTTTTTTTTTTTTTTTTTTTTTTTTTTTTTTTTTTTTTTTTTTTTTTTTTTTTTTTTTTTTTTTTTTTTTTTTTTTTTTTTTTTTTTTTTTTTTTTTTTTTTTTTTTTTTTTTTTTTTTTTTTTTTTTTTTTTTTTTTTTTTTTTTTTTTTTTTTTTTTTTTTTTTTTTTTTTTTTTTTTTTTTTTTTTTTTTTTTTTTTTTTTTTTTTTTTTTTTTTTTTTTTTTTTTTTTTTTTTTTTTTTTTTTTTTTTTTTAAAAAAAAAAAAAAAAAAAAAAAAAAAAAAAAAAAAAAAAAAAAAAAAAAAAAAAAAAAAAAAAAAAAAAAAAAAAAAAAAAAAAAAAAAAAAAAAAAAAAAAAAAAAAAAAAAAAAAAAAAAAAAAAAAAAAAAAAAAAAAAAAAAAAAAAAAAAAAAAAAAAAAAAAAAAAAAAAAAAAAAAAAAAAAAAAAAAAAAAAAAAAAAAAAAAAAAAAAAAAAAAAAAAAAAAAAAAAAAAAAAAAAAAAAAAAAAAAAAAAAAAAAAAAAAAAAAAAAAAAAAAAAAAAAAAAAAAAAAATTAGTTTAATTTTTAAAATTTTTATTTTAATTTTTTATTTAAAGTTATTAAGTTAATTTTAAGTTAAAGTTAGTTAATTTAAGTTAATTTAGTTAAGTTTAGTTAAGTTAATTTAAAGTTGTTAATTTAAAAGTTTAAGTTAAGTTGTTAGTTATTTTTAAAGTTGTTAGTTAGTATTAATTTAAAGTTTTTAATTTTAACGTAAGTTAAGTTGTTAAGTTATTTAAAGTTCGGGTTAAGTTAAGTTACGTTAGTTTAAGTTAAGTTTTAAAGTTGGGTTTTAAAGTAAATTTTTAAGTTAAGTTCCTTTTTGGTTATTTTCGTTTTCGTTAAGTTAAGTTAAGTTAAGTTAAGTTTAATTTAGTTAAGTTTTTAAAGTTCCGTTACTTTAAAGTTCGTTAAGTTAATTTTTGTTAATTTAAAGGGAAAAATTAGTTATTAATTTAAAGGTTTTTTTTTTAAACGTTTAAGTTTTTTTAATTTAAGCCCCGGTTAAGTTAATTTAAAGTTTTAAAGTTCGTTAAGTTTTAAGTTAATTTTTAAGTTCAGTTTAATTTCCTTTCCCTTTATTTAAAGTTAGAATTTTAATTTTTAAGTTAGTTTTTTTCGAATTTTGTTAAGTTAGTTAAAGTTAAGTTAAGTTCAGTTAGTTAAAGTTCAGTTAAGTTAGTTAAGTTAATTTAAGTTAAGTTAGTTAAGTTTTTTCCGTTGTTGTTAATTTAAAGTTTGTTATTTAATTAGTTAATTTTTAAAGTAAGTTAAGTTAATTTAGTTATTAATTAAGTTCATTTAAGTTAAGTTGTTAAGTTTTAGTTAAGTTAGTTAATTTAAATTTAAAGTTAATTTAAAAATTTTTTTAAACGTTATTTAATTTAATTAGTTAATTTAAATTTCCCCTTTGAAAATTTTTTTAAAGTTAAGTTGTTCAGTTCCTTTTAATTTTAATTTAATTTAAAGTTAAGTTAGTTAGTTAAGTTGATTTGTTCCGTTAAGTTTAAGTTAGTTTTAAGTTACGTTTAAGTTAATTTACGTTTAAGTTCTTTAAATTTAATTTTAATTTTTAAAGTTAAATTTAAAGTTAAGTTCGGTTGTTATTTAAAGTTTTTTTAAGTTAATTTAAAGTTCCGTTAAGTTAAGTTAATTAAGTTAGTTGAAGTTAAGTTAATTCGTTTTTAAAGTTAAAAGTTGTTAAGTTAAGTTATTTAAAGTTTAGTTAATTTAAAGTTAAGTTAAGTTAAGTTAAGTTAAGTTAAGTTTTTTTTATTTAAAGTTGTTAAGTTAGTTATTAAGTTATTTAAGTTACGTTTAAGTTTTTTAAGTTAAGTTAGTTAGTTTTTTTAAAGTTTAATTAAGTAGTTAGTTTTAAATTTAAGTCCTTTTTAAAGTTAAGTTTTTTTTAATTTAAAGTTAACGTTAGTTAAGTTAATTTAAGTTAATTAAGTAATTTAAACAGTTAAGTTGTTAATTGTTGTTAAGTTAATTTAAAGTTAGTTGTTAAGTTTTAAGTTATTTTAATTAAATTTAAGTTAAGTTAAGTTAAGTTAAGTTGGTTTTTTCGTTGTTAAGTTAATTTAAAGTTAAGTTAAGTTAAGTTCATTTAATTTAAGAAAGTTAAGTTCGTTTTCTTTTTTGTTTTGTTGTTTAGTTGTTCCGTTAAGTTCTTTAAAGGTTATTTTAAGTTAAGTTTTTAAGTTGTTCAGTTGTTAATTTTTAAATTTTGAAGTTAAGGTTAAGTTAATTTTTAAGTTTTACTTTTCAGGTTGTTAAGTTCAGTTTTAAGTTAGTTCAGTTGTTTTAATTTAAATTTAATTTAAAGTTTGTTAAGTTGTTAAGTTAAGTTAAGTTAAGTTATTAAGTTAAGTTAGTTAATTCGTAATTAATTTAAATTTAAAGTTAATTTAAAATTTAAGTTTAAGTTAAGTTAAGTTAGTTGTTAATTTTTCCGTTTAAGTTTGTTTTAGTTAAGTTAAGTTTTAGTTAGTTTTAAGTTGTTAGTTATTTTTTGTTAATTTAAAATTTAAGTTAAGTTGTTAAGTTAATTTTAAGTTAAGTTAAGTTAAAATTTTCAGTTGTTAAGTTATTTAATTTAAAGTTGTTAAGTTAGTTAATTTAAGTTAAGTTATTTAAGTTCGTTTTAAGTTGTTTTTTAAGTTGTTCCCTTTAGTAAGTAAGTTTAATTTTAAGTTAAGTTTATTTAATTTTAATTTAAAGTTCGTTCTTTTAATTTAAATTTAAGTTTTTTAAGTTACTTTAAGTTAATTTTAAGTTTAAGTTAAGTTAAGTTAAGTTAATTTTTGTTACTTCCCGTTAAGTTAATTTTTAAGTTTTTTGTTAATTTGGTTGTCCGTTAATTTAAAAAGTTCCGTTAAGTTAATTTAATAAGTAAGTTCAGTTAGTTAAGTTCGTTAGTGCAAGTTCGTTCCGAAAGTAAGTTTTTAGTTAATTTAATTTTAAGGGTTTTATTTAAAGTTGTTTTTTAAAGTTGTTAAAGTTAATTTTAAGTTAATTAAGTTAGTTCCTTTAAGTAAAAGTTAAGTTGTTATTTAAGTTAAAAGTTAAGTTAAGTTAAGTTAAAGTTAAGTTTTAAAGTTGTTGTTGTTATTTTAAGTAAAGTTAAGTTAGTTAAGTTAAGTTAAGTTAGTTTAGTTTTTTTAAATTTAATTTTGGTTTTCGTTTGTTAAGTTAGTTAATTTAAGTTAAAGTTAAGTTAAGTTAAGTTCCCCCTTAAGTTAGTTCCTTTCGTTAATTTTCGTTAAAGTTAAAGTTAAGTTAGAAAAGTTAAGTTAATTTAAAGTTAATTTTAACGTTTAATTTAAAGTTAAGTTATTTAAAGTTGTTTTTAAAAAGTTAGTTAATTGGTTCATTTAAAGTTCCGTTACGTTAAATTTAAAAGGTTAAGTTAAGTTTTTAAAGTTAGTTAAAGTTGCTTAGTTAAGTTTTTTGTTAATTTAAATTTGTTATTAATTTTAAGTTAATTTAAGTTATTTAAGTTGTTAGTTTAAGTTTTAGTTAAGTTAAGTTGTTTTGTTCAGTTAAGTTAATTTTTCGGGGTTAAAGTTAGTTTGTTCCTTAAGTTAGGTTAAACGTTAAAGTTTAAAGTTTTAAGTTAAGTTAAGTTAGTTAAGTTAAGTTAATTTAAAGTTAAGTTAATTTAAAATTTAAAGTTTTTATTTAATTTAAAGTTAGTTGTTTTAAATTTTTTTAAGTTAAGTAAGTTAATTTAAATTTTTAAGTAATTTTAAATTTAAATTTAAGTTAAGTTATTTAATTAAAGAAAGGGTTTTTAAGATTTAATTTTAAAAAAGTTAATTAATTAAGAATTTAAATTTAGTTTTTAAGTTAATTTTAAGTTAATTTAAATTTAAATTTAATTAATTTAATTTAAGAATTTTAAGGTTTTTAAAGTT
>JARBHB010000538.1:0-11482 GCA_029891345.1 Dryococelus australis | reverse complement strand
AATTAGCAGAATTAACCTGTTTCATCATTCTTAAGCAAATCGTTGTTTTACATTCTTTTAAGGACAATTAGTTGAATTTGTTCTTCTTAGGCAGTATTGAATTGTAGGATACAATCAAAAGTTTTATAATAAATATATCCAAAAACGACAAAGAGTAACATGTTTTTCTTATAGCTGAATTGAATGTTGTGATCATTCTTAAACAATCGAAACCTTTAAATCTTGTAAGGACAATTAGATGCATGATTACTTTTATAAGTATTAATTTTAACACACCTCTCAAAAGTTTTGTAAAAAATACAATCCTAAAACGACAAGTGAGTACATGGTTCTTATACTGAATTGAACATTGTCATCATTCTTAAGCAAAGGTAGTTATTACATTCTTGTAAGGATAATTAGTTTACATGCGACTTTTAGAAGTTAGAAGTGTAGGCTTATACTAAAAATTTTTGTAATAATTCAACAGAAAAATGACAAATGAGTACCATGTGTACTTATAGCTGAATTAAAAATGTTGTCATCTTTCTTAAGCAAATCGTAGTTATTACATTTTGTAAGGACAATTATTTACTGCGTACTTTATAGAAGTATGGGGTAGGCTACCAGTCAAAAGATTTGTAATAAATTATATCCCAAAAAGACGAATGTGTAACATGTGGTCTATTTAGCATAATTAAACTGTTTTTCATCATTCTTAAGCAAATCGTTGTTATTATATTCTTTAAGGACAATTAGTTGCATGGGTTCTTCTTAGCATTTATTGAATTGAGGTATACGACTCAAAAGTTTTATAATAATATACCCCAAAAAACGACAAAGGAGTAACATGGTTCTATATAGTGAATGAACTTTGTTCATCTTTTTAAAGAAAGGTTCCATTACAATTTGTAGGACAATTAATGCATGGTTACTTTTAGAAGTATTGTAGTGTAAGCAACCTCTCAAAAGTTTTGTAAAAATACAACCAAAAACGACAAGTGAGTAACATGTGTTCTATAACTGAATTGAACTATTTTCATCCTTCTTGAGCAAAATCGTAGTTATTGCTTCTTGTAAGGACAATTATTACATTCTTATTTCTTGAAGTATTGATGTGTCGGAATACCAGTCAAAAGTTTTAAAATAATATATCCCAAAAACGACGAATGAAAAATGGTTTATATAGCCGAATTGTCCTGTTGTCATCATTCTTAAGCAAATCGTAGATATTGCATTTTTGAAAGAACAATTATTTCATTTGTATTTCTTAGAATGTTATTCGTAGGTTACAATTCAAAAGTTTTAATAAATATTCCTTTAAACGACAAATGAATAACATGGTTCTTATACTTATTGAATGTTGTCACATTCTTAACAAATCGTAGTTATTAAATTTTGTAAGGACAATTTGTTACATGCGCTTCTTGAAGTATTGAAGTAAAGCATAACAGTCAAAATTTTGTAAAAATATACCCCAAAAAAACGCAAATGATTAACATGTTTCTATATAACTGAATTGAACGTTGTCAAAATTCTTAAAAAATCGTTGTTATTACATTTTGTAAGGACAATTATTACATGGTACTTCTTAGAATTTGAATGTAGGTATTAAACTCAAAAAGTTTTATAGTAAATACATCCCAAAAAACGACAAATGAGTAAAATGTGTTCTATATAGCTGAATTGAAGTTGTCATCATTCTTAAGCAAATCGTAGTTATTACAGTTTGTAAGGACAATTAGTTACAGGGGTATTTCTAGGAAGTATTCATGTGTAGGCATACCAATCAAATGTTTTTGTAATAAATATAACCCAAAAACGATAAAGAGATACATGTCTTCTATATAGCTGAATTGAAACTATTGTCATCCTTCTTGAGCAATCGTATTTTGCATTTTGTAAGGACAATTAGTTACTTTTAGTTTCTTAGAAGTATTGATGTTCGGAATACCGTCAAAATTTTTTGAAATAAATATATCCCCAAAAAACGAAAAAATGAGTAACATGTGTTCTATTACCCGAATTGAACTGTTGTCATCATTTTTTAAGCAAATCGTATTATTGCATTCTTGAATGAACAATTAGTTACACGTGATTTTTTAGAAGTGTGATTCGTACGCATCAATTCAAAAGTTTGTAAATAAATTACCCTTTTTAAAACGGACAAATAGTAACCTGTGTTCTATATAGCTGTATTGAACTGTTGTCATCATTCTTAAGCAAATCGGGAATTACATTTCTTGAAAGGAAATTTGTTACATGCGTACTTCTTAGAAGTATTGAAGGAAGGCATAACAGTCAAAAGTTTTGTAAAAATATACCCCAAAAAAACGAAAAAATGAATAACATTTTTTTCTAAATAGCTAAATTTAAAAAACTGTTGTCAAAAATTCTTAAACAAATCGTTGTTTTTACATTCTTGTAAAGACAATTAGTTGCAGGGTTATTCTGGGCAGTTTTGAATTGTAGGTATTAAAAACCTAAAAATTTTAAAATAAAATATCCCAAAAACAACAAATGAGAACATGTGTTCTATATAGTGAATTGAACTGTTGTCATCATTCTTAAACAAATGTAACCATTACAATCTTGTAAGGACAATTGATGCATGGTTACTTCTTAGAAGTATTGAAGTGTAAGCACACTCTAAAAAGTTTTGTAATAAATACAATCAAAAAACACAAGTGAGTAAATGTGTTCTATATAGGAATTGAAACTTTTTGTCAAAAATTCTTAAGCAAATCGTTGTTTTTACATTCTTTTAAGGACAATTGTTGCATGGGTTCTTCTTAGCAGTATTGAATTGTAGGTATACAACTCAAAATTTTATAATAAATATACCCAAAAAAAACGACAAATGAGGTAAATTGTTCTATATGCTGAATTGAACTGTTTCATCATTCTTAAACAAATCGTAACCTTTACAATCTTGTAAGGACATTGGATGCATGGTTATTCTTAGAAGTATTGAAGTGTAAGCACCCTCTCAAAAGTTTGTAATAAATACAACATAAAAGGGAAAGTGAGTAACATGCTTTTCCCATATAAGAATTGAACTGTTGTCATCATTCTTAAGAAATGGTAGTTATTACATTCTTGTAAGGACAATTAGTTACATGCGTACTTCTTAGAAGTATGGTGTAGGCATACCACTAAAAAGTTTTGTAATAAATTCAAACAGAAAAATGACAAATGAGTACCATGTGTTCTATATAGTGAATTGAACTGTTGTCATCATTCTTAAGAAAAATCGTGTTATTACATTCTTGTAAGGACAATTATTTACATGGAATTTATAGAAATATTGGGGTAGGCAACCAGTCAAAAGTTTTGTAAAAAATTACCCCCAAACGACGAATGTGTAACATTGGTTATTTGCAGAATTAAACTGTTGTCATCATTTTTATGCAAATCGTTGTTATTTTCTTTAAGGACAATTATTGCAGGGTTCTTCTTGCGTATTAATTGAGGTATACAACTCAAAATGTTATAATAAATATATCCCAAAAACGACAAAATGAGAAACATGTGTTCTATATAGTGAATTGAACTGTTTCATCATTCTTAAGAAAATCGTAGTTTTTAAATTCTTGTAAGGACAATTATTACATGTGTATTTCTTAGAAGTGTTGATTGTAGGAATACAATTAAAAAAGGTTTGTAATAAATATATCCTTAAAACGACAAATGGTAAGTGTTCTTATAGCTGTATTGAACTGTTGTATATTCTTAAGCAAATCGTAGGTTTACATTCTTGTAAGGACAATTTGTTAATGCGTACTTCTTAGAAGTATTGAAGTGAAGGCATAACATTCAAAAGTTTTGTAATAAATAACCCAAAAACGACAAATGAGTAACAGTTTCTATATAGCTGAATTGAAACTGTTGTCATAATTCTTAACAATTCGTTTTTTTTAAACATTCTTGTAAGGACAATTATTTGCATGGGTTATTTTGGCAGTATTGAATTGTAGGTATACAACTAAAAAGTTTTAAAATAAATATATCCCAAAAACAACAATTGAGAACATTGTTCTTATAGCTGAATTGAACAGTTGTCACATTCTTAAAAAATCGTAATCATTAAAATTTCTTGTAAGGAAAATTTTAAGGCTTGGGTACATCTTAGAAATATTTGATGTAAGGCATACCATCAAAAGTTTTGTTAATAAATACAATTATAAAACGACAAGTGATTTAACTGTGTATTATAGCTAATTGAATTGTCGTCATCATTTTAAGCAAATGTAGTTATTACATTCTTGTAAGGACAATTAGTTCAGCGTACTTCTTAGAAGTATTGAAGGTAGGCATCCACTAAAAATTTTGTAATAAATTCAACCCCAAAAAAAGGACAAATGAGTAACTGTTTTTATATTGCTGAATTGAACTGTTGTCCATTCTTAAGCTAATCGTAGTTATTACATTCTTGTAAGGACAATTATTTACAGCGTACTTTTATAGAAGTATTGGGGTAGGCATACCAGTCAAAAGTTTGTAATAAATATATCCCAAAAAACGACGAATGAGTAACATGTGTTCTATAAGCTGAATTGAACTGGGTCTCTTTCTTTAGCAAATGGAGTTTTACATTCTTGTAAGGAAAATTTTGTTACATCGTTTTCTAAGCATATTGTGTGTATGTATAAAACTCAAAAGTTTTATTATAAATATATCTCAAAAACGACAAATGAGTAACATGTGTTCTATTAGCTGAATTGGTTTCTTTCATTCTTAACAAATAGTAATATTTACATTCTTGAAAGGACAATTAGTTACATGCGTATTTTAGAAGTATTGTGTTAGGCATACCAGTCAAAAAGTTTTGTAAAAAATATATCCCAAAAACGACAAATGAAAATAAATGTGATTTATATAGTGAATTAAATTGTTTCCTTCTTAAGCAAATCGTAGTTATTACATTCTTGAAAGGACAATATTTCATGCGTACTTTATAGAAGTTTGGGGGTGGCATACCATCAAAAGTTTTGAAAATAAATATACCCCAAAAAAACGCGAAATATGTAACATGTGGTCTATTTAGCAGAATTAAACTGTTGTCATCATTTTAAGCAAATTGTGTTATTACATTCTTTTAAGGACAATTAGTTGCATGGGTTCTTCTTAGCAGTATTGAATTGTAGGTAACAACTCAAAAGTTTTATAATAAAATATTCAAAAAAAGACAAATAGTAACATTTTGTTTTAATAGTGAATTGAACTGTTGTATCATTATTAAAAAAATCGTACCATTACAATCTTGTAAGGACAATTAGTGCATGGTTACTTTTAAAGTATTGAAGCGTAATCCCCTCTCAAAGTTTTGAATAAAAAAACAATCCTAAAAACACAAGTGAGTAACATTGTTCTATATAGCTGAATTGAAACTATTGTCTCTTTTCTTAAGCAAATGGATTTTTACATTCTTGTAAGGACAATTAGTTCTGCTACTTCTTAGAAGTATTGAAGTGTAGGCATACCACAAAATAAGTTTTGTAATAAATTCAAACCCAAAAATTACAAATAGTAACATTTTCTATATGTTGAATTAAAATTTTTGTAATTATTTTTAAAAGCAAATGTAGTTATTCATTCTTGTAAGGACAATTAGTTTCATGCGTATTTTCTTAGAAGTATTGATGTATAGGCTACCATTTTCAAAATTTTGTAATAAAAAATATCCCAAAAACGCAAATGAATAAATGTGATTATAAGCTGAATTAATTGTTTCATTATTCTTAAGCAAATCTTAGTTATTACATTCTTGTAAGGACAAGGGCGTACTTTTTAATGTATTGGGGTAGGCATTCCCCAGTCAAAAGTTTTGTAATAAAAATCCCAAAAACAAACGAATGTGTAACTGTTGCTATTTAGCAGAATTAAATGTTTCATCATTTTAAGCAAATCGTTGTTATTACTTTACTTTTAAGGACAATTAGTTGCACGTTTTGTCTTAGCATTTTGGGAATTGTAGGTATACAACTCAAAGTTTTTAATAAATAATCCAAAAAACGACAAATGAGTAAATGTGTTCTATATAGTGAATTGAACTGTTGTCACATTCTTAAACAAATCTACCATTACAATCTTGTAAGGACAATTAGTGCATGGTTAATTTTAAAGTATTGAAGTGAAAAGCAACCTCTCAAAATTTTGTAATAAATACAATCCTAAAACGACAAGTGAGTAACATATTTTTTTAAAAAATCTGAATTGAACTGTTGGGTCATCATTCTTAAGCAAATCGTAGTTATTGCATTCTTGTAAGGACAATTATTTTAAAAGCGTATTTCTTAGAAGTATTGAGTATAGGCATACCAGTCAAAAGTTTTGTAATAAATATATCCCAAAACGACAAATGAGAAAAATGTGATTTATATAGCTGAATTAAATTGTTGTCATCATTCTTAAGCAAATGTAGTTATTCATTCTTGTAAGGACAATTATTTACAGCTACTTTATAGAAGTATTGGGGTGGCTTTCCAGTAAAAAAGTTTTGTAATAAATATATCCCAAAAAAAAACGACGAATGTGAAAACAGTGGTCTATTTAGCGAAAAACTGTTCTCTCATTCTTAAGAAAAATCGTTGTTATTACATTCTTTTAAGGACAATTAGTTGCATGGGTTCTTCTTAGCAGTATTGAATTGTAGGTATAAAACCCAAAAAGTTTATAATAAATTATCCAAAAACACAAATGAGAACTGTGTTTATAAGCTGAATATAAACTGTTTCATATTTTTAAACAAATGGTAACCATTACATTTTGTAAGGACAATTAGATTGCATGGTTATCTTGAAGTATTGAAGTGTAAGCACACCTTCAAAAGTTTTGTAATAAATACAATCCTAAAACGACAAGTGGTAACATGTTTCTATATAGCGAATTGACTGTTGTCAGCATTCTTAAGAAAAGGTAGTTTTACATTTTTTGTAAGGACAATTAGTTACATGTACCTTTAGAAGTATTGGGGTGGGGCCATACCAGTCAAAGTTTTGTAAAAAAATATATCCCAAAAACGACAAATGAGTAACATGTGTTCTATATAACTGAATTGAACTTTTCAAATTCTTAACAAATCGTAGTTATTGCATTCTTGTAAGGAAAATTAGTTACAGGGTATTTCTTAGAAGTATTGATTGTAGGCATACCATCAAAAGTTTTGTAAAAATATACCCAAAAACGAAAAAAGAGATACATGTGTTCTTTATAGCTGAATTGAACTTATTTGTCTCCTTCTTAAGTAAATCGTAGTTATTGCATTCTTGTAGGGACAATTGTTCAGGCGTATTTTTTAGAAGATTGAGTGTAGGTTCCGGGTCAAAAGTTTTGTAATAAATATAACCCAAAAAACGATAAATGAGATACATGTGTTTATATAGCTGAATTGAACTTTTTGTCATCCTTCTTGTCGAATCGTAGTTATTGCATTTTGAAGGACAATTAGTTACATTCGTATTTCTTAGATGTAAGATGTTAGGAATACCAGAAAAAAGTTTTGAAATAAATATATCCCAAAAACGACAAATGATAACGTGTTTTATATTGCCGAATTGAACTGTTGTCATCATTCTTAAGCAAATGTAGTTTATTGCTTCTTGTAAGAACAATTAGTTACATATTATTTCTTAGAAGGTTGATTCATAGGCATACAATTCAAAAGTTTGTAATAAATATATCCTTAAAACGAAAATGAGTAACATGTGTTCTATATAGCTTATTGAATTTGTCATCATTCTTAAGCAAATCGTAGTTATTAAATTTTTTGTAAGGACAATTTTTTACATGCTTTTCTTCTTAGAAGTATTGAATAAAGGCATCAGTCAAAAGTTTTGAAATTTAAATATTCCCAAAAAAACGACAAATGAGTAACATGTGTTTATTAATGAATTGAACTGTTGTCTAATTCTTAAACAAATCTTTGTTATTACATTCTTGTAAGGGGACAAATTATTTTTACATGGGGACTTCTTAGGAATTATTGAAGTGTAGGCATACCACTAAAAAGTTTTGTAATAAATTCAACCCAAAATTGACAAATGAGTTACATGTGTTCTATATACCTGAATTGAACTGTTGTCATCATTCTTAAGCAAATCGTTGTTATTCATTCTTTTAAGGACAATTAGTTGCATGGGTTCTTCTTGCTTATTGAATTGTAGGTAACAACTCAAAAAGTTTTTAATAAATATATCCAAAAAACGACAAATGAGTAAATGTGTTCTATATAGCTGAATTGAACGTTGTGTCATTTTAAACAAATCGTAACCATTACAACCCTTGTAAGGACAATTAGATGCATGGTTACTTCTTAGAAGTATTGAATTAAGCACCCCCTCCAAAAGTTTTGTAATAAATACAATCCTAAAACACAATGAGTAAAATGTTTTTCTAAAAAGCTGATTGAACTGTTTCATAATTTTTAAAGCAAATGGTAGTTATTACTTCTTGAAGGAAATTAGTTCATGGTTCTTTAAGCAGTTTTGTATGTATGTTTTACAACTCAAAAGTTTTTACAAAATTATTTTCCCAAAAACGACAAATGATAACATGTATTCTATATAGCTGAATTGAACTGTTGTCATCATTCTTAAAGCAAATCGTAGTTTTAAATTCTTGTAATGACAGTTTTTACTTTTCGTACTTCTTAGAATTTTGAAGTGTAGGTTTTAAAAACCAAATTTTTTAAAAGTAAATACCCCAAAAAACGACAAATGATAAAATGTGTTTTTATTTGGTGAATGAACTGTTGTCTCTTCTTAAGCAAATCGTAGTTATTACAGTCTTGTAAGGAAATTAGTTTACAGGCGTATTTTTAGAAGTATTGATGTTAGGCATACAAGTCAAATGTTTTTTAAAAAAATATACCCAAAAAAAAACGATAAATGGATACATGTTTTCTGTATAGCTGAATTGAACTATTGTATCCTTCTTGAGCAAAAATGTAGTTATTGCATTCTTGTAAGGACTTTATTTTACTTGTATTTCTTAGAAGTATTAGGTCGGAATACCGTCAAAAGTTTTGAAATAAATATATCCCAAAAACGAACAAATGAGTAACATGTGTTCATATAGCCGAATTGAACTTTTTTTCAAATTCTTAAGCAAATCGTAGTTATTGCATTCTTGAAAAAAACAATTAGTTACCTGTGTATTTTTTGAAGTGTTGATTCGTAGGCAAATTCAAAAGTTTGTAATAAATATACCCTTTTAAAACGACAAATGAGTAACAGTGTTCTATATAGCTGTATTGAACGTTGTCATCATTTTTAAAGAAATCGTAGGAATTACATTCTTGTAAGGACAATTTGTTACATGCGTACTTCTTAGAAGTATTGAAGTGAAGGGCATAACAGTCAAAAGTTTTGTAATAAAATACCCCCAAAAACGACAAATGAGTAACATGGTTCTATATAGCTGAATTGAATTTGTCATAATTCTTAAAAAATCGTTGTTTTTACTTCTTGAAAAAGACAATTAGTTGCATGGGTTATTTTTGGGCAGTATTGAAATTGTAGGTTAACAATAAAAAGTTTTTTAAAATAAATATACCCCAAAAACAACAAATGAGATAATGTGTACTATATAGCTGAATGAACTGTTGTCATCATTCTTAAGCAAATCGTAGTTATTAAATTCTTGTAAAGACAGTTATTTACATGCGTACTTCTTAGAAGTATTGAAGTTTAGGTATTAAACTCAAAAAGTTTTAAGTAAATAAATCCCAAAAAACGACAAATGAGTAAAATGTGTTTAAAATAGCTGAATTGAACTATTGTCATCCTTCATGAGCGAATCGTAGTTATTGCATTCTTGTAAGGACAATTGTTACATTCGAAATATCTTGAAGTATTGTGTGTCGGAAACCAGTCAAAAGTTTTGAAATAAATATATCCCAAAAACGACAAATGATAACATGAGTTTCTATATAGCCGAATTGAACTGTTGTCATTTTTCTTAAGAAATCGTAGTTATTGCTTTCTTAAAGAACAATTAGTTCATGTTATTTTTCGAAGTGTTGAAGTGTAGCATACCACTAAAAAGTTTTGTAATAAATTCAACCCAAAATGACAAAAGAGTAACATTGTTCTAATTAGTTAATTGAATGTTGTCTTCATTCTTAAGCAAATCGTAGTTATTACATTCTTGTAAGGACAATTAGTTACATTGTTTTTTCTTAAAAGTATTGATGTATAGGGGTCCAGTCAAAAGTTTTGTAATAAATATATCCCAAAAACGACAAATGAGATAAATGTGATTTTATATAGCTAAATTTAAAAATTGTTGTCATCTTTCTTAAGCAATCGTATTATTACATTCTTGAAGGACAAGCGTACTTTATAGAAATATTGGGGTAGGCATACCAGTCAAAATTTTGTAATAAATATATCCCAAAAACGACGAATGTGTAACATGTGGTCTATTTAGCAGAATTAAACTGTTGTCTCATTCTTAAGCAAATCGTTGTTATTCTTCTTTTAAGGAAATTATTCCCATGGGTTCTTCTTAGCAGAAATTAATTGTAGGTATACAACTCAAAATTTTTTATAATAAATATATCCAAAAAAACAATTGAGTCATGTGTTCTATATAGCTAAAATTGAACTGTTGTCATCAATTTAAACAAATCGTAACCATTACAATTTTGAAGGCAATTAGAGATGGTTATTTTCTTAAAGTATTGAAGTGAAGCACACCTCACAAAATTTTTGTAATAAATACAATCCCAACGACAAGTGAGTAAATGGTTCTATATAGTTGAATTGAACTATTGTCATCATTCTTAAGCAAATGGTAGTTATTCATTCTTGTAAGGACAATTAGTTACATGCTACTTCTTAGAAGTATTGTGTAGGCAACCACTAAAAAGTTTTGTAATAAATTCAACCCAAAAATGACAAAATGAGTCCATGTGTTCTAAATATTAATTGAACTGTTGTCATCATTCTTAAGCAAATCGTAGTTATTACATTCTTGTAAGGACAATTAGTTACATTCGTAATTCTTACAAGTATTGATGTATAGGCATACCAACAAAAGTTTTGTAATAAATAATCCCAAAAAACGACAAATGAGATAAATGTGATTTATATAGTAATTAAATTGTTGCATCATTCTTAAGCAAATCTTTGTTATTCATTCTTTAAGGCAATGCGTACTTTATAGAAGTATTGGGGTAGGCAACCAGTCAAAAGTTTTTTAAAATATATCCCAAAAACAAAAATGAGAACATTGTGGTCTATTTAGCAGAATTAAATGTTGTCATCATTCTTAAGCAAATCGTTGTTTATTCATTCTTTTAAGGACAATTAGTTGCATGGGTTTTTTAGCAGTATTGAATTGTAGGTATACAACTCAAAATTTTTTAAAAAAAAATTTATATCCAAAAAACGACAAATGATAACATTGTTTTTTTTAGTGAATTGAACTGTTTGTCATCATTCTTAAACAAATCGTAACCATTACAATCTTGTAAGGACAATTAGAGCATGGTTCTTTT
>JARBHB010000537.1:0-11487 GCA_029891345.1 Dryococelus australis | reverse complement strand
AAAGTTTTTAATAAAATATCCCAAAAAACGCAAATGAATCAGGGGTTTCTATTTAGCGAATTAACTGTTGATCTTTCTTAAGCAAATCGTAGTTATTACATTCTTGTAAGGACAATTAGTTACATGCGATTCTTAGAGTTTGAATTGAGCCATACCACTTTAAAGTTTTGTAATAAATATATCCCAAAAACGACAAATGAGATACAGTGTTCTTTTAAAGCTAAAATGAACTGTTGTCATCATTCTTAAGCAAATCGTAGTTATTAATTCTTGTAAGGACAATTAGTACAGCGTACTTCTTAGAAAGTATTGAATTGTACCATCCCACTTAAAGTTTTGTAATAAATTAATCCAAAAACGACAAATGAGATACATGTGTTCTATATAGCTGAATTGAACTGTTGCCATTTTTTAAGCAAATCGTAGTTATTACATTCTTTAAGGACAATTAGATACATGCGAAACTTCTTAAAAGTATTGAATTGTATCATACCACTTAAAGTTTTGTAAAAAATATATCCCAAAAAACGACAAATAGATACATGTGTTCTATTTAGCTGAATAAACTGTTGTCATCATTCTTACAAATCGATTATTACATTCTTGTAAGAAAATTAGAAAGCGTACTTCTTAGAAGTATTGAATTGAAACCAAAACACTTTAAGTTTTAATAAATAATCCCAAAAACGACAAATGAGATACATGTTTTTCTATTTAGCTAAAATTAAAACTGTTGTCTCATTCTTAAGCAAATCGTAGTATTACATTCTTGTAAGGACAATTATTAAAACGCGACTTCTTAGATATTGAATGAAACCATACACTTTAAAGTTTGTAAAAATATAATCCCAAAAACGACAAATAAAATACATGTGTTCATTATAGCTAAATGAACTGTTGTCATCATTCTTAACAAATCGTAGTTTTTACATTCTTGTAAGGACAATTAGTAACGCGACTTCTTAAAAGTATTGAATTGAAACCACCCACTTTAAAGTTTTGTAATAAATATACCCAAAAACGACAAATGAGATACATGGTCAAATTTTAGCTGAATTAACTGTTGCCATCATTCTTAAGCAAATCGAAAGTTATTACATTCTTGTAAGGACAATTAGTTACATGCGTCTTCTTAGAAGTATTGAATTGTAGCCATACCACTTTAAATTTTTGTAATAAATATATCCCAAAAACGACAAATGAATACATGTGTTCTTTTTAGCTGAATGAAACTGGTTGTCATCATTCTTAAGCAAATCGTAGTATTACATTCTTGTAAGGACAATTATTACATGCGAACTTCATAGAAGTATTGAAATTGTAGCCATACACATTTAAAGTTTGTAATAAATATATCCAAAAACGACAAATGAGATACATGTGTTCTATTAAGCTGAAATGAACTGTTGTCATCATTCTTAAGCAAATCGTAGTTATTACATTCTTTGTAAGGACAATTAGCTACATGCGTACTTTTAGAAGTATTGAATTAACCATACCACTTTTAAAGTTTGTAATAAATATATCCAAAAACGACAAATGAGATACATGTGTTCTATTAGCTGAATGAACTGTTGTCATCATTCTTAAGCAAATCGTAGTTATTACATTCTTGTAAGGACAATTAGTTACATCGTCTTCTTAGAATATTGAATTTGGGAGCCATACCACTTTAAGTTTTGTAATAAATATATCCCAAAAACGCAAATGAGATACATGTGTTCTATAAGCTAAAATTTAAAACTGTTGTCATAAATTCTTAAGCAAATCGTAGTTATTACATTCTTGTAAGGAACAATTACACACGCGAACCCTCTTAGAAAGTATTGATTTGTAGCCATACCACTTAAAGTTTTGTAATAAATATATCCCAAAAACGACAAATGAGATACATGTGTTCTATTAAGCTGAATGAACTTTTGTCATCATTTTAAAAAATCGTAGTTATTACATTTTTTGTAAGGACAATTAGAAGCGTACTTTAGAAGTATTGAATTGTAGCCATAAAACACTTTAAAGGTTTTAATAAATATATCCAAAAACGACAAATGAGATACATGGTTCTATTAAGCTGAATTGAACTGTTGTCATCATTTTTAAACCCAAATCGTGTTATTACATTTTGTAAGGAAAATTTAAAACATCGTACTTCTTAGAAGTTTTGAATTGTAGCTACCACTTTAAAATTTTTTAATAAATATATCCCAAAAACGACAAATGAGTTTACATGTGTTCTTTAGCTAATTAAAATTGTTGTCATCATTCTTAAGCAAATCAATTATTACATTCTTAAAAAGGACAATTAGTTAATGCTTTCTTCTAGAAGTTTTAAAATTGTACATACCATTTTAAAGTTTTGTAAAAATATATCCCAAAAAACACAAATGAGATACATGTGTTCTATTTAGCTGAAAAATGTGTCATCATTTTTAAGCAAATCGTAGTTTTTAAACATTCTTGTAAGGACAATTAGTTAATGCGAACTTCTTAGAAGTATTGAATGAGCCATCAACATTTAAAGTTTTGTAATAAATAAAATCAAAAACGACAAATGAGATACATGTTTTTCTATTTAGCTGAATTACTGTTGTCATCATTCTTAGCAAATCGAAAGTTATTACATTTTTAAAACAATTTAAAGCGAATCTTAGAGTATTGAATTTAAAATACACTTTAAAAGTTTTGTAATAATATCCCCAAAAAACGACAATGAGTCATTGTTCTTTAGCTAAATAACTTTTCCCCATCTTCTTAAGCAAATCGTGTTTTTACATTCTTGTAAGGACAATTAGTTACCGCGAACTTCTTAAAGTATTGAATTGTACCATCCCCTTTTTTAAAATTTTTTGAAAAAATATACCCCAAAAACGAAAAGGATAAAAGTGTTCTTTTTTAGCTAAAATAAAAGTTGTCTATTTTTAAAAGCAAAGATTATTACATTCTTGGGGGGCAATTAGTTAATGCGAACTTTAGATTTTTGAATTGTGCTTAAATAAAGTTTTAAAATAAATATACCCCAAAAACGACAAATGAGTACATTTGTTCTATTAAGTGAAATGAACTGTTTCTCTTTCTTAAGCAATTCGTAGTTTTACTTTCTTGTAAGGACAATTAAAAACCCACTTTTAAAGTATTGAATGAAACCTTTTCCACTTTAAAGTTTTGTAAAAAATAATCCCAAAAAAACAAAATGAGATAATGTGTTCATTTAGCAAAATTGAACTGTTGCCCTCATTTTTAACAAATCGTAGTTTTTAATTCTTGAAAGGAAAATTATTAAAGGGTTCAAAAAAATTTTTAATTGTGCCTACATTTAAAGTTTTAATAAATATATCCCAAAAACACAAATGGATACATGTTTTATTTAGCTAAATTTAACTGTTGCCATTTTAAAGCAAACGAGTTTTTAATTCTTGTAAAAAAATTAGAACGATTCTTAAAAGTTTTGAATTGTACCAAACACTTTAAAAGTTTTGTAAAAATATATCCCAAAACCAAAGGATAATGGTTCTATTTTCTAAATTTGAAAGTTGCATCATTCTTAAGAAAATTCGAGTTATTACATTTTTGAAAGGGGAAAAATTGTTACAGCGCTTTTTAAAATTTTTTGATTTAAATTTTTAAATTTTTAATAATTTTAAAAAAAAACGCAATGAGATACAGTGTTCTTTTAAGTGAAATGAATTTTTGTCATTTTTTTAAAAATCTTTGTTATTACATTCTTGAAAAGGACAATAGCAACACGCGATTTTTAGAAGTTTTTAATTGTAACCCTTTCCATTTTTAAAGTTTTTTTAATAAATATATCCCAAAACGACAATAGAAAATGTGTTTTTTTAACAAAATAATTGTCATTTTTTAAAATCGTAGTTATTACATTTTTGAAGGCAAAAAGCGTCTTCTTAGAATATTGAATTGTACTACATTTAAAGTTTTGAAATAAAATAACCAAAAAACGACAAATAAAATACATGTGTTCTTTTTAAGCTGAATTAAATTTTTTCATTTTCCTTAAAGCAAATCGGTATTACATTCTTGTAAAAAAATTAGTTAATGGCTTCTTAAAAGTTTTAATTGACCCAAAACAAAAAAAATTTTTTGAAATAAATATACCCCAAAAAAAACGACAAAGAGATACATGTTTCAAAATTTATGAATTGAATGTTGCATAAACTTAAGCAAATCGTAGTTATTACATTCTTGTAAGGAAAATTATTTAAGCGTTCTTAAAGTTTTAATTTTTCCCAAAAACCACTTTAAAGTTTTAATAAAATATCCAAAAACGAAAAAATGAGAACATTGTTCTAAAAAATGAAAAGAATTTTTGTCTCATTTTTAAAAATCGAAATATTACTTCTTGTGGAAATTTGAACTGCGTTTTTTTAAAAGTATTAAATTTGTAGATACATTTTAAAAGTTTTAATAAATTATCCCCAAAAAACGACAAATGAGATACTGGTTCTTTTTTACTAAAATTAAAACTGTTGTCTCATTCTAAGCAAATCGTAGTTAAAAATTCTTGTAAGGAAAATTTATTAATGCGTTTTCTTAGAGTATTAATTGTAGCCATAACTTTAAAGTTTTTAATAAAATTTTCCCCCAAAAAACGACAAATGGATACATGTGTTCTATTTGCTGAATTGAATGTTGCCCTCTTTTCTTAAGAAAATGAGTTATTACTTCTTTAAGGACAATTAGAAGCTTTTTAGAATATTGAATTGAAATACCATTTTAAATTTTTGTAATAAAAATTTTCCAAAAACACAATGAGATACATGTGTTTATTAGCTAAAATAAAATGTTGCCATTCTTAAGAAAATCGATTATTACATTTTGGGTAAGGAAATATTTAATGCGAATTCTTGAGTTTAAAATGTACCATACCATTTAAGTTTTGTAATAAATATATAAAAAAAAACGACAAATAGTACATGGTTCTATTAAGCTAAAATTAATTTTTCATATTTTAAAAAAATCGTAGTTATTACATTCTGTAAGGAAAATTTAGCCCCGCGCCCTTTTTAGAAGTATTGAATTGTACCATACCATTTAAAAGGTTGTAAAAAATATATCCCCCAAAAAAACGAAAAAATGGATACATTGTTTTTTTTAGCTAAAAAGAACTGTTGCCCATCTTCTTAAGCAAACGTTTAATTTTTTGTAAGGACAATTATTTAATGCGAATTCTAGAGTATTAAAAATTTTTAATAAAATTTAAAGTTGTAATAAATTATCCCAAAAACGAAAAATAATACATGTGTTTATTAGCTGAAATAATTTGTCATCATTCTTAAGCAAATCGGGTTTTTACATTTTGTAAAAAAAATTTTTTACTGCGAACTTCTTAAAAGTATTGTTTTAAAACATCCCCACTTTAAATTTTTTGAATAAAATAAAAAAAAAAAAACGAAAATGAGAACAGGGTTTTCTATATGCGAATTTGAACTGTTGTTATTTTTTAAAGAAAAATCGTATTATTACATTTTTGAAAGGGGAAATTAGAAATCGTTTTTAAATATTAAATTGGATATACCACTTTAAAGTTTTGTAATAAATATCCCAAAAAACGACAAATAAAAAGGTTTTTTTAAAAAAAAAAAAAAAAAAAAAAAAAAAAAAAAAAAAAAAAAAAAAAAAAAAAAAAAAAAAAAAAAAAAAAAAAAAAAAAAAAAAAAAAAAAAAAAAAAAAAAAAAAAAAAAAAAAAAAAAAAAAAAAAAAAAAAAAAAAAAAAAAAAAAAAAAAAAAAAAAAAAAAAAAAAAAAAAAAAAAAAAAAAAAAAAAAAAAAAAAAAAAAAAAAAAAAAAAAAAAAAAAAAAAAAAAAAAAAAAAAAAAAAAAAAAAAAAAAAAAAAAAAAAAAAAAAAAAAAAAAAAAAAAAAAAAAAAAAAAAAAAAAAAAAAAAAAAAAAAAAAAAAAAAAAAAAAAAAAAAAAAAAAAAAAAAAAAAAAAAAAAAAAAAAAAAAAAAAAAAAAAAAAAAAAAAAAAAAAAAAAAAAAAAAAAAAAAAAAAAAAAAAAAAAAAAAAAAAAAAAAAAAAAAAAAAAAAAAAAAAAAAAAAAAAAAAAAAAAAAAAAAAAAAAAAAAAAAAAAAAAAAAAAAAAAAAAAAAAAAAAAAAAAAAAAAAAAAAAAAAAAAAAAAAAAAAAAAAAAAAAATTATTTTTAAAAAATAACCCAAAAACAAACAAATAGATACATGTTTCTATTAACGAAATGACTGTAGCATCTTTTAAAAATCGTTTATTACATTCTTTAAAAATAAGAAACCGCGTACTTCTTAAAATATTGATTTAAAATCCCATTTTAAAAGTTTTTGTAATAAATATACCCCCAAAAACGACAAATGAGATACATGGTTTTCTTTTTTAGCTGAATTAACTTTTGTCATCATTCTTAAGAAAATCGTGTTATTACATTCTTGTAAGGACAATTTTTTAACAAACTTCTTAGAAGTTTTTTTTAAACCATAACCTTTTAAAAAGTTTTGTAATAAAATATCCCAAAAACGACAAATGAATACATTGTTTTTTAGCTGAATTGAATTGGGGTCATTTTCTTAAGCAAATGAGATTACATTTTTGTAAGGAAAATTTAGTTACTGCGTTCTTAGAGTTTGAATTTAGCCTACCCTTTAAAGTTTTTAAATATATCCCAAAAAACGACAAAGGTACATGTGTTTAAAAAACGAAAGCTGTTGTCTCATTTTTAAGCAAATCGTATTTATTACATTCTTGTAAGGAAATTTAAACATCGACTTCTTAAATATTAAATTTGTACATCCATTTAAATTTTTAAAAATATATCCCAAAAACGAAAAAATGAAAAATGTGTCTATTTAGCTGAATTGAACTTTTTCATCATTTTTAAAGCAAAATCGTAGTTATTA
This sequence comes from Dryococelus australis, assembly GCA_029891345.1. NCBI lineage: Eukaryota > Metazoa > Arthropoda > Insecta > Phasmatodea > Phasmatidae > Dryococelus > Dryococelus australis. Next base: position 4,604 of record JARBHB010000537.1, on the reverse strand, counting down.
CTTTCTTGAAGGAAAATTGTTACATGCGCTTCTTAGAATTTGAATTTAGCATACCACTTTAAAAGTTTTTAATAAATAACCCCCAAAAACGCAATAGATACAGTGTTCTTTTTAAACTGAATTAACTTTTGCTCTTTTTAAGCAAATCGTTTTTATTACTTCTTGAAAGGGACAATTAAAATTTCTTCTTAAAAATATTAATTGTAATAACACTTTAAAGTTTTTAATAAATATATAAAAAAAACGAAAAAAGAGATACATGTTTCTATTAGCGAATTGAACTGTTGCCAATTTAACAAATCGTATTTACATTTTTTGAAAAGGAAATTTAGTTACATGCGAACTTCTTAACGATTAATTGTACCAAAAAATTAAAAGTTTTGTAATAAATTTTCCCCAAAAAACGAAAAATGGATACGGGTTTCTTTTTAAGCTAAAATAACGTTGCATAAAATTAAGAAATCAGTTATTACTTTCTTGAGGACAATTAACAGCGACTTCTTAAAAGTTTTAAATTGAAAACCCCTTTAAAGTTTTGAATAAAATATCCAAAAAACGACAAATGAAATTACAGTTTTCTATTAGCTAAATGAATGTTTCATCTTTTTAAAGCAAAGTAGTTATTACTTTCTTGTAAGGACAATTAACAGCGAACTTCTGAGTTTTGAATTGTCCATACCACTTAAAGTTTTTAATAAATAACCCCAAAAAAACGCAAATGAATACATGTTTCTATTAAAGGAATAACGTTGTCTCATTTTAAAGCAAATCGTAGTTATTACATTCTGTAAGGACAATTAGAACACCGACTTTAGAATATTGATTGTAGCCATACCACTTTAAAGTTTTGAAATAAATATATCCAAAAACGAAAAATGAGATACATGTTTCTATTAGCTGAAATGAACTTGTCATCATTCTTAAGCAAATCGTATTTAAATTAACTTCTTGTAAGGACAATTAGTTACATGCGTCTTCTTAGAAGTTTTGAATTGTACAAAACCACTTTAAAGTTTGTAATAAATATATCCCAAAACGAAAATGAGATACATGTGTTCTATTAGCTGAAATTGAACTGTTGCATCATTCTAAGCAAATCGTAGTTATTACATTCTTGTAAGGACAATAGTTACATGCGAACTTCTTGACTTTTTGAATTGTACCATCCCAAATTTAAAGTTTTGTAATAAATATATCCAAAAAACACAAATGAATAATTTTCTATTGGGAAATGAAAATGTTGCATCTTCTTAAGAAAATCGAGTTATTACATTTTTTTTGAAGGAAAATTTTTTACTGCGAATTTTCTTAGACTTTTTTTAAATTTTGTAGCCATACCACTTTATATTTTGTATAAATAACCCAAAAAAAACGACAAATGAAACATGTGTTCTATTAAAGTGAAATGAACTTTTTGCCCTCATTCTTAAGCAAATGTAGTTATTCATTTTTAAAGGGGACAATCCAAACGCGTATTCCTTTAAAGTATTAAAATTTAGTCATACCACTTTAAAGTTTTATAATAAATTTTCCCAAAAAAAACGAAAATAGTACATGGTTCTATTTAGCTAAAATTGAACTGTTGTTTCATTCTTAAGCAATCGTATTATTCCCTTCTTGTAAGGACAATTAGTTAATGCGACCCTTAAAAGTATTAAAATTGAAATTTAACATTTAAAGTTTTGAAATTAAATATATCCCAAAAACGCAAATGGATACATGTGTCTATTAGTGAAAAACTTTTTCATCTTTCTTAAGCAAATGTAGTTATTACATTCTTGTAAGGAAAATTAGTTACATGGAACTCTTGACGTTTAAAATTGAAATTTTTAAAATTTTTGAATAAATATATCCAAAAACGACAAATGGAAAAAAGTTTCTATTACTGTTTGAACGTTGTCATATTCTTAAGAAAAGGTGTTATTACATTCTTGTAAGGACAATTAGAAAGCGTTTTTTCTTAAAGTTTAAATTTGTACACCCATTTAAAGTTTGTAAAAATTTTTTTTTTTTTTTTTTTTTTTTTTTTTTTTTTTTTTTTTTTTTTTTTTTTTTTTTTTTTTTTTTTTTTTTTTTTTTTTTTTTTTTTTTTTTTTTTTTTTTTTTTTTTTTTTTTTTTTTTTTTTTTTTTTTTTTTTTTTTTTTTTTTTTTTTTTTTTTTTTTTTTTTTTTTTTTAAAAAAAAAAAAAAAAAAAAAAAAAAAAAAAAAAAAAAAAAAAAAAAAAAAAAAAAAAAAAAAAAAAAAAAAAAAAAAAAAAAAAAAAAAAAAAAAAAAAAAAAAAAAAAAAAAAAAAAAAAAAAAAAAAAAAAAAAAAAAAAAAAAAAAAAAAAAAAAAAAAAAAAAAAAAAAAAAAAAATTTTCTAAAAGCAAATCGAGTTAATTACATTCTTGTAAGAATTAGAAACCCGTATTTCTTAGAAGTATTGAATTGAACCATACACTTTAAAGTTTTGTATAAAATACCCCAAAAAACGACAAATGAATACTGTTTCTTTGTGTTTAAACGTTGATATTCTTAACAAATGTATTTATTACTTTCTTGAAAGGACAATTATTAAATGCGAACTTCTTGGGATATTAAATTGACCTAAAATTTTAAAGTTTTGAAATAAATATACCCCCAAAAACGACAAAGAATACTGGTTTTTTTTAGCTGAAAAAAAATTTTTGCTATTCTTAAGCAAAAAGTTATTACTTTCTTGAAAGGAAAATTAGTTTACTCGAATTTCTTGAGTTTGAATTGAAATTTTTTTTTTTAATAAATTACCCCAAAAAAACGACAAAAGTAAAAATTGTTCTTTTTAAGCAAAAATAAACTTTTGTCTCTTTTTTAAGAAATCGTGTTTTTTCATTTTGAAAGGACAATTAGACAGCTCTTCTTAGAATATTGAATTGCCCATACCACTTTAAATTTTTTAATAAATATCCCCAAAAAACGCAAATGGGATACATGTTTCTATTAGTAAAATAACTTTGTACATTTTTAAAACAAATCGAGTTTTAATTTCTTGTAAGGAAAATTAAAGGTCTTCTAGAAGTATTAATTGTACCATACCCATTTTTAAATTTTGAAAATAAATATATCCCAAAAAGACAAATAGATACAGTGTTTTTAGCTAATTAACTTTTTGCATCCTTAAAAATCGTAGTTATTACATTCTTGTAAGGAAAATTTAGTACCCCGATTTCTTTAAAAGTTTGAATTGAAAACCATACCATTTAAAGTTTTGTAATAAAAATATCCCAAAAACGAAAAATGAGTACTTGTTTTCTTTTAAAGTAAAATAAAACTTTTGTCAAAAAATCGGTTTTAATTCTTGTAAGGAAATTTTAAAAACGTCTTTTAAGAAAATTGAATTGTAACCAAAAACCCACTTTAAATTTTGTAATAAATATACCCCAAAAAAACGACAAATGAGAAAATGTGTTTCTATAGCTGAATTAAAAACTTTTTTTCTCTTTTTAAGCAAATCTATTATTACATTTTGTAAGGACAATTGTTACATGCAAACTTTTTAGACGTTTTTAAAATTGTACCCCAACAACTTTATTTTTGTAAAAATATACCCCAAAAACGAAAAATAGTACATGTGTTCTTTTTAACAAAATAAAATGTTGTTCTTCTTAAGAAATCGTAGTTTTACATTCTTGTAAGGACAATTGCCCTGCGTCTTTTTTAAAATATTGAAATGACATAACTTTTAAAGTTTTTAATAAATATATCCCAAAAACGAAATGTTATACGGTTTCTATTTAGCTAAATTAACTTTGTCATATTTTAAGCAAATCGTGTTTTACTTTTTGTAAGGACAATTATTTACATGCGTTTTCTTAGAATATTAATTTGAGCATACCATTTAAAGTTTTTAATAAATTATCCAAAAACGACAAATGAGAAAAGGGGGTTCTATTAGCTAAATTTTGAACTGTGATATTCTTAAGAAAATCGTATTTTCTTCGTAAGGACAATTAGTTAAGCGTTTTTAAGTTTTAAATTTGATATAAACATTTAAAGTTTTGTAATAAATATATCCCAAAAACGACAATGAGATACATGTGTTCATTAGCTAAAATTGAACTGTTGTCATCATTCTTAACAAATCGTAGTTATTACATTCTTTAAGGACAATTAGTTACATGCGTACTTCTTAGAAGTATTGAATTGAGCCATAAAACACTTTAAAGTTTTGTAATAAATATATCCAAAAAACGACAAAATGAGATACATGTGTTCTATATAGCTGAATTAAACGTTGTCCATCATTTTTAGCAAATCGAAGTTATTACATTCTTGTAAGGAAAATTAGTTAATGCCTTCTTAGAATATGAATTGAGCCATAACACTTTAAAGTTTTGTAATAAAAAACCCCAAAAAACGCAAATGAGATACATTGTTCTATTAGCTAAAATTGAACTGTTTGCCATCATTCTTAAGCAAATCGTGTTATTACATTCTTGTAAGGACAATTATTTAGAGCGTACTCTTAGAGTATTAATTGTACCATACACTTTAAAGTTTTGAAATAAATATATCCAAAAACGACAAATGAGATACATGGTTTTAAACTGAATTAAATTTTGCCATTTTAAAAATGTGTTATTA
>JARBHB010000536.1:0-11509 GCA_029891345.1 Dryococelus australis | reverse complement strand
TGTAATCCCATCAAAGTTTTTAAAAAATAATCCCAAAACGACAAATGAGAAAATTTTTCTTATAGGAATTAATGTTGTAACATTCTTAGAAATCGTATTATACATTTTTTAAAGGAAAATTTTGTTAAAATCGTTTTTTTAATTTTGGTGAGTTTTTAAAAAATAAAGGTTTTAAATAAATATACCCCCAAAAAACGACAAATTTTAAAATGTTTCTATATAATTAATGTTGTATCATTTTTAAAGAAATCGTATTATTACATTCTGTAAGGCCCATTTGTTACTTTCGAAACTTTTGGAAGTATTAAGTTGGGGTTCAATCAAAGTTTTTAATAAATAATCCCAAAACGAAAAAATGGTAACATGGGTTCATATAGCAAAATTTAAAATTGTTGTCATCTTTTTAAAAGCAAATCGTAGTTAAAAATCTTTAGGACAATTATTTTCTTGTTTTTTGGAAGTATTGGGTAGGATCCCATCAAAATTTTTATAAAAAATATCCAAAAACGACAAATGAGTAAATGTTTTCTTATAGCTGTTTAATGTTGTACATTTTAAGAAAATCGTTTTTTTAATTTTTTAAAGGCAATAGTTACTTTCGCTTTTAAAATATTGGGTGGGTAAAAAATAAAATTTTATAAAAATTACCCAAAAAACGACAAATAGTAAATGTTTCTAATACTAAATTTAAAACTGTTGTATCTTCTTAAGAAAATGAAATATTAATTCTTGTAAGGACAATTTTTACCTTTTTGGGGTTTTTTTTTTTTTTTTTTTTTTTTTTTTTTTTTTTTTTTTTTTTTTTTTTTTTTTTTTTTTTTTTTTTTTTTTTTTTTTTTTTTTTTTTTTTTTTTTTTTTTTTTTTTTTTTTTTTTTTTTTTTTTTTTTTTTTTTTTTTTTTTTTTTTTTTTTTTTTTTTTTTTTTTTTTTTTTTTTTTTTTTTTTTTTTTTTTTTTTTTTTTTTTTTTTTTTTTTTTTTTTTTTTTTTTTTTTTTTTTTTTTTTTTTTTTTTTTTTTTTTTTTTTTTTTTTTTTTTTTTTTTTTTTTTTTTTTTTTTTTTTTTTTTTTTTTTTTTTTTTTTTTTTTTTTTTTTTTTTTTTTTTTTTTTTTTTTTTTTTTTTTTTTTTTTTTTTTTTTTTTTTTTTTTTTTTTTTTTTTTTTTTTTTTTTTTTTTTTTTTTTTTTTTTTTTTTTTTTTTTTTTTTTTTTTTTTTTTTTTTTTTTTTTTTTTTTTTTTTTTTTTTTTTTTTTTTTTTTTTTTTTTTTTTTTTTTTTTTTTTTTTTTTTTTTTTTTTTTTTTTTTTTTTTTTTAATTTTTAAAATTAAAACCCAAAAACGACAAATAGTAACATGTGTTCTATATAGCTGAATTGAAATGTTTTCATCTTTCCCTTAAGCAATTTGTAGTTATCACTTCTTTATGGACAATTAGTTTCATGCGTCTTCTTAGAAGTATTGTGGGTGCAGGCATACCAGTATAAGTTTTAAAATTTAAATAATCCCAAAAACGACAAATGAGTAATATGTGTTCAAATATAGCTGAATTGAATTTGCATCATTCTTAAGCAATCGTAGTTATTACATTCTTGAAAGGACAATTAGTTACTTGCGAACTTGTTGGAAGTATTGAAGTGTTGGTATACAATCAAAAGTTTTTAAAATTTAAATATATCCCAAAAACGACAAATGAGTAACATTGGTTCTAATTAGCTGAATTGAACTGTTGTCATCATTCTTAGCAAATCGTAGTTATTCCATTTCTTGAAACGACAATTAGTTACTTGGCAACCTGTTGGAAGTATTGAGTGTAGTATACAATTCAAAAGTAATATAATTAATATATCCCAAAAACGACAAATGAGTAAAATGTGTTCTATATAGTGAATTAAATGTTGTCATCATTCTTATGCAAATCGTAGTTATAACATTCTTGTAAGGACAATTGTTACATCGTACATCTTAGAGGTATTGAATTGTGGATATCACCCAAAGTTTTGTAATAATTAAAACCCAAAAACGACAAATGGAGTAACATGTTTTTCTAAAAATGCTGAATTGAATGTTGTCATCATTCTTAAGCAAATCGTAGTTATTACATTCTTGTAAGACAATTAGTTACATTCGTACTTCTTAGAAGTATTGAAGTGTAGGTATACATCAAAGTTTTATAAAAAATATATCCCAAAAAACGAACAAATGGTAACAATGGGGTTCTATATAGCTGAATTAAATGTTGTAAATCTTTCTTAAGAAAATCGTAATTTTTAAACATTCTTGAAAGGGGAATTTGTTCACGTACTTTTTAGAAGTTTTTGAGTGAGGTTATACAAATCAAAGGTTTTATAATAAATATATCCCAAAAAGGGACAAATGTGTAAATGTGTTCTTTTATAGCTGAATTGAACTGTTGTCATCATTCTTAAGCAAATCGTATTATTACATTCTTGTAAGGACAATTTGTTCCCTCGTACTTTTGGAAGTATTGAAGTGAAGTTATACAACTCAAAAGGTTTTATAAAAATATATCCCAAAAACGAAAAATTTGGTAACTTTGTGTTCTATATAGCTGAATTGAACTGTTTTCATCATTCTTAAGCAAATGTAGTTTTTAAATTTCTTGTAAGGACAATTTTTACTGCGCTTTTTAAAAAGTATTGAATTTAGGATAAAATCAAAGTTTTATAAAAATAATATCCCAAAACGACAAATGAGTAATATGTTTCTATATAGCTGAATTAAATTGTTGTATCATTCTTAAGAAAAATCGTATTTTTACATTTTTAAAGGACAATTATTTTTCATTCGTTCTTTTAGAGTATTGTGGTGAGTTATAAAAATAAAGTTTTAAAAATAAATAATCCCAAAAACGACAAATAGTAAATGTGTTCTATATAGCTGAATTAACTGTTGTAATCATTCTTAAGAAAATCGAAATTATTACATTCTTGAAAGGACAATTTGTTCCCTCGACCTTTTGAAGATTAAGTGGTTATAAAAATAAATTTTTTAATAAATATACCCCAAAAAACGAAAAATTGGTAATTGTGTTTTTTAATAGCTAAATTTGAACTGTTGTCATCTTTTTAAGCAAATCGTATTTTTCATTCTTGTAAGAATTTTGTTTTTTTCGCCCTTTTGGGAAGTATTAAGTGGGGTAAAAAAAATAAAAAAGTTATAAAAAAATTACCCCAAAAAAACGAAAAATGGTAAATGGTTTTTATAGTGAATTAATGTTTTTTTATTCTTAGAAAATGTATTTTTTCATTCTGTAAGGAAAATTTGTTAAATGGAATCTTTGGGTTTTGAATTTGGATAAAACCAAAGTTTTTAAAATTACCCAAAAACGAAAAATGAGAAAAATGTGTTCTATATAGCTGAATTAATGTTTCATCATTTTAAAAGTTTTTGTAGTTATCACTTTCTTTATGGACAATTAGTTTCATCGTTCTTTTGAAGTTTGGGGTGCGGATCCCAGCATAAGTTTTATAATAAAAAAATCCCAAAAAACAAACAAATGAGTAATATGTGTTCTATATAGCTGAATTGAAACTGTTGTCATCTTCTTAAGCAAATTCGTATTATTACATTCTTGAAAGGGGACAATTAGTTACTTCGAATCTTGGAAGTATTGAAGTTTTGGTTATAAAAATAAAAAGTTATAATAAATATATCCCAAAAACGAAAAAATGGTAACATTTTTCAAATTTTGCGAATTTGAACTGTTGTATCATTTTTAAAGCAAATCGTAATTTATTACATTCTTGTAAGGACAATTTGTTACACTCGTACTTCTTGAAGTATTGAAGTGAAGGGTATAAAATTTTCAAAGGTTTTATAATTTAAATATATCCCAAAAACGAAAAATGTGAAAACTGTGTTCTATATAGCTGAATTGAATGTTGTCATCATTCTTAAAGCAAATCGTAGTTATTAACATTCTTGTAAGGACAATTTTGTTACTTGCGAACCTTTTTAAAGTATTGAAGTTTGGGATACAACCAAAGTAATATATAAATATATCCCAAAAACGACAAATGAGTAACATGTGTTCTATATAGCTGAATTAAATTGTTGTCATCATTCTTAAGCAAAAATTTTAATTCAAAAATTTTTGAAAGACAATTAGTTACATCGTTCTTCTTAGAAGTATTGAATCAGGATACCAGTTAAAAGGGTTTTATAATAAATATACCCCAAAAGAACGACAAATGAGTAATTTTTCTATTAGCTGAATTGAACTGTTGTAATCATTTTTAAAGAAATCGTATTTTTTACATTCTTGTAAGGACAATTTGTTACACTCGTACTTCTTAAAAGTATTGAAGTGAAGTTATAAAAATCAAAGTTTTATAATAAATATACCCCAAAAACGACAAATATGTAACATTGTGTTCTATATAGCTGAATTGAACTGTTGTCTCATTTCTTAAGCAAATCGTAGTATACATTCTTGTAAGGAAAATTTAGTTACTTTCGACTTGTTGGAAGTATTTAGTGTAGGTTTTAAAACCCTCAAAAGTATATAATAAATATATCCAAAAAACGACAAATGTAACATGTGTTCAAATTAGCTGAATGAACTGTTGTCATCATTCTTAAGCAAATCGTTAGTTATTACATTTTTGTAAGGACAATTTTTACATGGAAATTTTCTTAGAGGTATTGAATTGAGGCATACATAAAAAGGGTTTTTAATAATTAACCAAAAACGAAAAATGGTAACATGTGTTCTATATAGCTGAATTGAACTGTTTTCATCATTCTTAAGCTTTTTGTATTATACTTTTCTTAAGGACAATTAGTTCATCTTTCTTCTTAGAAGTATTGGGTGGGGATACCTCAAAGTTTTATAATAAATAACCCCAAAAAAACGACAAATGATTTTAAATGTGTTCTATAAAAGCTGAATTGAACTGTTGTCATCATTCTTAAGCAAATCGAAAGTTATTATTCTTGTAAGGACAATTAGTTACTGCAAAATTGTTGGAAGTATGAAGTTGGTATACAACTCAAAAGTATATAATAATATATCCCAAAAACGACAAATGAGTAACATGTGTTCTAATTAGCTGAATTGAACTGTTGTCATCATTCTTAAGCAAATCGTAGTTATTACATTCTTAAGGACAATTAGTTACATTGCGTTACTTTTGAAGTATTGAAGTGTAGTATACAGTCAAAAGTATTTATAATAAATATATCCAAAAACGACAAATGAGTAAATGTGTTCTTATAGCTGAATTAATGTTGTAATCATTTTTAAAAGAAATCGAAATTTTTACATTCTTGTAAGGAAATTGTTCATGAAAATCTTAAAAGTATTAAAATTTGAGATAAAAATAAAGTTTTTAATAAAAAAACCCCAAAAAAACGAAAAAAGGTAAATGTGTTCTTATAGCGAATTTGAACTGTTGTCATCTTTTTTAAAGCAAATCTAGTTTTCATTCTTGTAAGGACAATTTTTACTTGCAAATTTTTGGGAAGTATTGAAGTTAGGTATAAAACTCAAAAGTAAATAATAAATATACCCCAAAAAAAACGAAAATTTTTAAAACATGTGTTTAATTATGAATTAAATGTTTCACATTCTTAGCAAATCGTGTTTTTAATTTTCTTTAGGAAATTATTTCATCGTTTTCTTAAAGTATTGGGGCGGGCATCCCAGTCATAAGTTTTAAAAAATTAAATAATTCCAAAAAACGAAAAATTGTAACATTGTTCAATTTGCTAAATTTGAACTTTGTCTCATTCTTAAAAAATCGTAATTATTACACTTGTAAGGAAAATTTTGTTACACTCGTTTTTCTAGAATATTGGTGAGTTATACAATAAAGTTTTATAATAAAATTTTTTTTTTTTTTTTTTTTTTTTTTTTTTTTTTTTTTTTTTTTTTTTTAATTAGTGAATTGAACTGTTTCATCATTCTAAGAAAATCGTAGTTTTTTACATTTTGTAAGGAAAAATTTTAAATGGTTTTAAAAAGTTTTAAATTTTAGGTTTAAAAATAAAAAGTTTTTAAAAAATAACCCAAAACGACAAATGAGAAAATTTTCTATATACTGAATTAAACTGTTTATCATTCTTAAAAAAATGTATTATTAATTCTTTGGGACAATTTTTTCATCGTCTTCTTAGAAGTTTTGGGGTGGGGATACAATAATTTTTTTAAAAATTTTAAATCCAAAAACGAAAAAATAGTAATTGTGTTTATATAGCTAATAAAACTGTTGTCATCTTCTTAAGAAAATGTAGTTTACATTTTGTAAGGACATTTTGTTATTTTCGAATTTTAAAGTATTAATGTGGTTTAAAATCAAAAGTTTAATAATTAACCAAAAAACGACAAATGAGTAACATGTTTCAATTTAAGCTGAATTAAAACTGTTTATCTTTTAAGAAAATCGTATTACCCCTTTCTTTAGACAATTAGTTTATTCGCCTTTGGAATTTTTGGTGGGGTTTCCATCAAAATTTTAAATAAATAATATACCCAAAACGACAAATGAGTAAATGTTTCTTTATAGCTAAATAAAATTGTTGTATCATTCTTAGAAATTTATTATAACATTCTTGTAAGGACAATTGTTAAGCGTAAATCTTGGGTATTGAATTGGGATACACCCAAAGTTTTTAATAATTAAACCCAAAAAAACAAAAGGGGTTAACGTGTTCTATAAGCAAATTGAATGTTTTATCATTCTTAAAAAAAGTAGTTATATTTTCTTTAGGAAAATTTTTTTTTCGCTTTTGAAGTTTGGGTAGGATCCCTATAAGTTATAATAAATAATCCCAAAAACACAAATGATTAAATGTGTTTATATGCTGAATTAATGTTGTATCATTTTTAAAAAAATCGGTTTTACTTTTTTGGAAATTGTTTTTTTCGCTTTTAAGTTTTTGGGTGGGATCCCAAAAAAAGTTTTTTTATAAAAACCCCAAAAACGCAAAGGTAAAGTTTTTCTTATACTGAATTAACTTTGATCATTCTTAAAATCGTAATTTTTTTTACTTTCTTGTAAGGAAAATTTTGTTACTCGTACTTTTGAAGTATTGAAGTGAAGTATACAAATAAAAAGGTTTTATAATTAAATATTTTCCCAAAAACGACAAATGTGTAACATGTGTTCTATATAGCTGAATTGAACTGTTGTCATCATTCTTAAGCAAATCGTAGTTATTACATTCTTGTAAGGAAAATTAGTTACTTGCGAACTTGTTGGAATATTGAATTTTGGTATAAAACTCAAAAGTAATTAATAAATATATCCCAAAAGAAAAATGAAAAACATGGTTCTATATAGCTAAATTAAATTTTTTCTCATTCTTAAGCAAATCGTATTTTATACCTTTAGGACAATTTTTTCTTTCTTTCTTTTTGAGTATTGTTGAGGCATACCATCAAAGTTTTTAATAATAACCCAAAAACGACAAAGAGAAAATTTGTTTCTATAAGCTGTTTTTAACTGTTGTATCATTTTAAGAAATCTATTATTACTTCTTGTAAGGACTTTTTGTTCCCTCGTCTTTTAAAATTATTGAAGTGAATTTATAAAAAATAAAAATTTTTAAAAAAAAAATTTTAAAAAAAAACAAAAATTTGGTAACATTTGTTCTTATGCTAATTGAATGTTTATCATTTTAAGAAAATCGAAATTTTTTACATTCTTGTAGGGAAAATTTTTGTTACATCGTTTTTCTTAAAGTATTGAATGAAGATAAAAATCAAAGGTTTTAAAAATAAATATACCCCAAAAAACGAAAAAAGGTAAATGTGTTCTTATAGCGAATTGAACTGTTTCATCATTTTTAAAGCAAATCGTATTATTACATTCTTTTTTAAGGACAATTATTACTTCGAACTTGTTGGAATATTGAAGTTTAGGTTACAAAATCAAAAGAAATATAAAAAATATACCCCAAAAACGAAAAATAGTAACATGTGTTTATATGCTGAATTAAATTTTGCATCATTTTTAAAGCAAATCGTAGTTAAACACTTTGGACAATTGTTCATCTTTCTTTAGAGTTTTGGGGTTTAGGATCCCCTCAAAATTTTAATAATTTTAAACCCAAAAAGACAAAATGAGTAATTTTTTCTAATGCGAATTGAATGTTGTATCATTTAAAAATCGTATTATTACATTCTTGTAGGGAAAATTTTGTTAACATCGTCTTCTTAAAATTTTTGAATGAAGAAAAAAAATCAAAGTTTTTAATAAATATATCCAAAAACGAAAAATTAGAAATGTGTTTATATGCTGAATTAAAACTGTTGTCTCATTTTAAAGCAAATCGTGTTTTAATTCTTGTTAGGAAAATTTTTTTCTTTCCTTTTGGAAGTTTTTGGTGAGGTTACAATCAAAAAGTTTTAAAAAATATATCAAAAAACGAAAAATTTGTAAATTGTTCAAATTGCTAATTTGGAACTGTTGTATCTTCTTAACAAATCGAGTTATTACATTTTGTAAGCAATTTTATTTTGGTTTTTTAAAAGTATTGAATGAGGATCCAATAAAGTTTTTAAAAAATAAAACCCAAAAGACAAATGAGTAAATGGTTCTAATACTGAATTGAATGTTTCATCATTTTAAAGCAATGTATTTTTTACATTTTTTAAAGGAAAAATTTTTTCCCCGGTTTTTTAAAAATTTTAAAGGTGACATTCAAAGTTTTTAATAATTAAACCCAAAAACGACAAAGAGTAAATGTGTTCTATATAGCTGAATTGAACTGTTGTCATCATTTTAAAAAATCGTAATTATTACAATCTTGTAAGGACAATTATTTTACATTCGTACTTTTAGAAGTATTGAATGTGGGTATACAAATCAAAGAATTTATAATAAATATATCCCAAAAACGACAAAATATTAACATGTGTTCTATATAGCTGAATTGAACTGTTGTAATCATTCTTAAGCAAATCGTAGTTATACATCTTTAAGGACAATTAGTTCATCGTTTTTCTTAGAAGTATTGTGTGCAGGCATCCCAGTCATAAGTTTTATAATAAATATATCCCAAAAACGACAAATAGTAAAGTGTTCTATATAGCTGAATTGAACTGTTGTCATCATTCTTAAGCAAATCGAAATTATACATTTTTGTAAGGACAATTGTTCCCTTGCGAACTTTTGGAAGTATTGAAGTGGTTATACAAATCAAAAGGGTTTATATAATAAATATATCCCAAAAACGACAAATGGTAACATGTGTTCAAATTAGCTGAATTAAATTTTTTGTCATCATTTTTAAAGCAAAATCGTAGTTATTCATTCTTGTAAGGACAATTAGTTACTTGCAAACCCTTTTTGGAAGTATTGAAGTTTTTGGGTATAAATTCAAAAGTAATAAAATTTAAATATATCCCAAAAACGACAAATGTGTAACATGTGTTCTATATAGCTGAATTGAACTGTTTTCATCATTCTTAAGCAATGTAGTTTTTACATTTTTTAAAGGACAATTAGTTCATTCGTTCTTCTTAGAAGTATTGGGGTGCAGGCATACCAGTCATAAGTTTTATAATAAATATATCCCAAAAACGACAAATGAGTAATATGGGTTCTATATAGCTAAATTTAACTGTTGTAATCATTCTTAAGAAAATCGAAATTATTCATTCTTGTAAGGAAAATTTTGGTTCCCTTCGAACTTTTGGAAGTTTGAAGTGGGTTAAAAAAATAAAAAAGGTTTTTTTAAAAATTTAATTCCCAAAAACGAAAAATGAAATAAAAGGTTCAAATTTAGTTTAAATTTGAATTTTTGTCTTCATTTTTAAGCAAATCAAATTTTTTTCCATTTTTTTTAAGGAAAAATTATTATTTGGGGAAAACCTTGTTGGAAGTATTGAAGTGTAGGTATACAATTAAAAAGTAATAAAATTTAAAAAATCCAAAAACGAAAAAAAGGGGGGTTTTTTAAAAATTTTTTCCAAATTGCTGAATTAAATTTTGTCATCTTTCCCAAAGAAAATGTAGTTTTTTAACATTCTTGTAACACAATTGTTTTACATGCTTTCCTTCTTAGGGTTTTGAATTGGCCCATACCACCCAAAGTTTTTTAAAAATTAAACCCAAAAACGACAAATGGAAAATTTTTCTAAAAAGCGGGAATTAAAACTGTTTTAAAAAATTCTTAAGAAAATGGGAAAATTTTTTACTTTCCCTTGGGTAAGGACAATTTTTTTACACTCGTACTTCTTAAAGTATTGAAGTGAAGTTATCAAATAAAAGGTTTTATAATAAAATATAACCCAAAAACGACAAATATGTAACTTTGTGTTTCTATATAGCTAAAATTGGGAAATTTGCCCATCTTTTCCTTAAGCAAATCGAAAGGTATTACTTTTCTTGTAAGGACTTTAGTTATTTTTCGAACTTTTTGGGGTATTTAAATGTGGGGTATAAAAACCAAAAAAGAAATATAATAAATATACCCAAAAAAACGACAAAGGATAA
Organism: Dryococelus australis; assembly: GCA_029891345.1. Lineage (NCBI taxonomy): Eukaryota > Metazoa > Arthropoda > Insecta > Phasmatodea > Phasmatidae > Dryococelus > Dryococelus australis. The sequence continues at coordinate 1,050 of JARBHB010000536.1, read as the reverse complement.
CATGTGTTCTAATTACTGAATTGAACTGTTGCATCATTCTTAAGAAAATTCGTAGTTAAAAACATTCTAGTTAGGACAATTGTTTACTTGAGTATTTTTTTTTTTAGGTTTTAAAATTGTAGGCATACCCACTCAAAAGTTTTGTAATTTTTTAAAAAACCCAAAAAAACGACAAAGGGTTAACATGTGTTTTTATATAGCTAAATTTAAATTGTTGCATCATTCTTAGAAATCGTATTATAACATTTTTTGAAGGACATTTTTTACATCACATTTGGGGTATTAAATTTGTGGGCATATCACTCAAATTTGTAAAAAATTACAACCCAAAAAACAAATGAAACAGTGTTCTATTACTAAATTGAACTGTTGTCATCATTCTTAAGCAAATCGTAGTTATACATCTTTAGGGACAATTAGTTTCATTCGTTCTTCTTAGAAGTTTTGTGGTGCGGAAACCAGTCATAAGTTTTTAATAAAAATACCCCAAAAACGCAAATGATAATATTGTTCTATAAAACTGAATTAACTGTTGAATCATTCTTAAGAAAATCGTAATTATTACATTCTTGAAAGGGACAATTTGTTACACTCGAAACTTTTAGAAGTATTGAAGTAAGTTATACAAATAAAAAGTTTTTATAATAAATATATCCAAAAACGACAAATGTGTAACATGTGTTTCTATATAGCGAATTGAACTGTTGTCATCTTTTCTTAAGCAAACCCGTAGTTATTACATTCTTGAAAGGGACAATTAGTTACTTGCGAACTTTTTGGGAAGTATTAAGTTTAGGTATACAACTCAAAAGTAATATAATAAATATACCCCAAAAAACGACAAATGATAACATGTGTTCTATATAGCTGAATTAATTGTTGTCATCATTCTTAAGCAAATCGTAGTTTTTAATTTTCTTTAAAAAATTTTTTTTCATCTTTCTTTTTAAAGTATTGGGGTAAGGCATACATCATAAGTTTAAATAAATATACCCCAAAAACAAAAAGAAATATTTTTCTATATAGCGAATTGAACTGTTGTCATCATTC
>JARBHB010000535.1:0-11514 GCA_029891345.1 Dryococelus australis | reverse complement strand
AAAGAAAATTTTTATGTGTTCTATATACTGAATTGAACTGTTGTCTCATTCTTAAGCAAATCGTATTATTTCTTCTTGTAAGGACAATTAGTTATTTTGCGAATTGTTGGAATATTAAAATGTAGGTAAACAATTTAAAAGTAATATAATAATGATATCCAAAAAGGGACAAATGAGTAACAGTGTTCTATATAGCTGAATTGAATGTTGTCATCTTTTAAGAAAATGTATTTTTAAATTTCTTGTTGGACAATTAGTTACAGCGTTCTTCTTAGAAGTATTGAAGTGCATGCATATCAGTCATGTTTTTAATAAATACCCAAAAACGACAAAGTGTATATAGTTCTATATAATGAATTGAACTGTTGTCTCATTCTTAAGCAAAGTAATTTTAATTTTGAGGACAATTAGTTACCCGAAACTTTTTGGAAGTATTGAAGTTTGGTATCAAAAAAAAAATTTATAATAAATTACCCCAAAAACAAAAAGGGGAAAAACATGTTTTCTAATTTAGCGAATTAATGTTTCATCATTTTAAGCAAATTAGTTATAAATTCTTTAGGACAATTATTACTGCTTTTCTTCTTAAAAGTTTTTGATGGGGGATACCATAAAAGTTGTTAATAAATAACCAAAAACGAAAATGAGTAATGGTTCTATATCTGAATGAATGTTGTCATCATTTTTAAGAAAATGTAGTTTTTCATTTTGAAAGGACAATTAGTTATTGGGGTTTTGGAAGTATTGAAGTGAGGAAAAATCCACAGTTATAATAAAAATTAAAAAAACGAAAAATGGTAAAATTTTCTATATACTGAATTAAACTTTTGTCTCATTCTTAAGCAAATGGTAGTTTTAATTCTTGGGGAAAATTAGTTACTTGCCTTTTGGAAGTTTTTGAAGTGTGTATCACTAAGTATTAAAATAAATAATCCAAAAACCACAAAGGTAAATTGTTTTTTAATAGCGAAGAACTGTTGTCTCATTCTTAAAAGCAAATGAAAATATTAAATTTTTAGGGACAATTAGTTAATGTCTTCTAGAAGTATTGAGTTAAGTTTTCAAATAAAGGTTTTATAATAAATTACCCAAAAAAAACGACAAATTTTAATTTTGTTCTATATGTAATTGAACTGTGTCATATTTTTAAGCAAACGTTATTCATTCTTAAGGAAATTTTATGATTTTGAAAGTTTGAAGTTAGTTAAATTAAATTTTATAATAAAAAACCCCCAAAAAAACGCAATGTAAATGTGTTTTAAAGCTGAATTTTGTTTCATCATTTTAAAAGAATCGTATTTTTTTAATTCTTTGGACAATTAGTTTTGTTTTTAAGATTGGGAGGTTACAATCAAAATAAAATAAATTCCCCAAAAACACAAGGGTAAATTGTTCTATATGCTGAATTAAATTGTTTCATTTTTAAGAAATCGTATTCTTTTTAAGGACAATTGTTCTTTGGACTTTGAGGTATTAATTGGGTTACATAAAAAAGTTTTAAAAAATAAACCCCAAAAAAAAGGGAAAACATGTGTTTATTATTAAAATTTTGTCTCATTCTTAAGAAAATCTTTTATTCATTCTTTTGGACATGGTTAACGTTTTCTTAAAAGTATTGAGGGGGGGATCAAAAAATTTTTAAATAAAATACCCAAAAAAAACACAAATGGTAAAGGTTCTTAACAATTGAACGTTGTCTCATTCTTAAGCAAATCTAGTTTTCATTTTTTTGACAATTTTTATTCGTTTTGAATATTGGGTGAGTAACCCAAAGTTTTTAAAAAATATCCCCCAAAAAGAAAATGAGAAAAAGTGTTCTATATAGTAATAAAGTTGCATCATTTTAAGCAAATCGATTTATCATTTTTTGGGACAATTTTTACTGCCTTTTTGAGGTATTGAATTGAGTTCATCTTTTAAAAATAAAAAAAACCCAAAAAACCAAAAATAAAAATTGTTCTAATAGCTTTGAAGTTGTTTTTTTAAAAGCAAATCGATTTATTCTTTTTTAGGGCAATTAGTTCACGACTTTTTAGAAGTTTTGGGGTAGAACAAAAAATTTTTTTTATAAAAATTATCCCAAAAACGAAAAATGGAATATGTTTTCTATATGAAATTGAACTTTTTGTAATCATTTTAAGGAATTTTATTTTTTCTGAAAGAAATTTTTCCCTGATTTTGAATTTTTGAATTATAAAAATCAAAGTTTTATAATAATAAAAAAAACAAATGGAAACAGGGTTTTCCCATATAGTGAATTGAATGTTTCTCATTTAAGCAAATCGTATTATTACATTTTGTGGACAATTAGTTACTTTGGCTTTTGGGGAAGATTGAATTTTGGGGAAAAATCAAAAGTTTATAAAAAATATACCCAAAAAAGAAAATGGAAATTTTCTAATAGCGAATTGAATTTGTCACTTCTTAAGAAAATCGTATTATTACATTTTTAAAGGAAATTAGTTACACCCTTTAGAAGTATTAAAGGTGGGGATCCAATTAAAATTTTTATAAAAATTACCCCAAAAACGCAAATGGAATATTTTTTTCTATTAGTAAATTTGAATTTGTCTCATTTTAAGCAAATCGTATTTTTTCATTCTTGTGGGAAATTTATTATTTCGAATTTTGGAATATTGAAGTGTGGGTAAACACCCCAAAGTTTTATAATAATGATCCCCAAAAAAAGACAAATGAGAATTGTTTTTTTTAAAGCTGAATTAAAAGTTTATCTTTTAAAGAAAATCTATATTACATTTTTTGGACAATTAGTTACAGGTTCTTCTTAAAAGATGGGTGAGGCATCCCTAATAAGTTTTAATAAAATCCCCCAAAAAGACAAAGGAAATATTGTTCTTTGTGAATTGAAGTTGTCATCTTTTTAAGAAATGTATTTTTCATTCTTGTAAGGACAATTGAAATTGCAACTTTTGGAAGTTTAAGGTGGTTCAATAAAAATTTTATAATAAATTACCCCAAAACGACAAATGGAACTTTTTTCTTTAGCTGAATTAAATTTTGTCATCTTCTTAAGCAAATTTTTAAATTCTTGAAGGACAATTTTACGGACTTGGGGTTTTTTAATTGTAAATACACTAAAAAGTTTTTAATAATTAAAAAAAACGACAAATGTGTAACTGTGTTCTATAAATAATTAATGTTTCATCATTTAACAAATGTAGTTATACATTTTTAGGACAATTTTTTTTCTGCTTTTTCTTTTAAATTTTTGTGGTAGGAAACCCATAAAGTTTTTAAAAAAATCCCCCAAAAACGAAAAATGAAAAAGTGTTTATAAACTAAATTGAATTTGTTCTTCTTAGCAAATCGTAATTTTTACATTTTTAAGGAAAATTTTTTTTCCTTCTTTTAGAAGTTTTAAGTGAAGTTTTACAAATCAAAAGGTTTTATAAAAAAATATATCCCAAAAACAAAAAAATGGTTATGTTTCTAAAAAACGAATTAACTTTGTCATCATTCTTAAGAAAAATGATTTTTAAATTTTGTAAGGAAAATAAGTTACCAAATTTTGGAAGTATTAATTTTGTATAAAATCAAATAATAAATAATTATACCCAAAACGACAAATGAGTAACATGGTCTAATTAGCTGAAATGAATGTTGTCATCATTCTTAAGCAAATCGTAGTTATTACATTCTTTATGGACAATTATTTACATGCGTTCTTCTTAGAAGTTTTGGGAGGTGCAGGCATACCGTAATAAGTTGTATAATAAATAACCCCAAAAACGACAAATGAGTAATATGTGTTTATATAGCTGAATTAAAATGTTGTCATCATTCTTAAGCAAATCGTAGTTATTTCATTTTGTAAGGACATTTAGTTACTTGCGAACTTGTTGGAAGTATTGAAGTGTAGGTAACCAACTCCAAAGTAATATAAAAATGATATCCCAAAAACGACAAATGAGTAACATGTGTTCTATATAGCTGAATTGAACTGTTGTCATCATTCTTAAGCAAATCGAGTTATTACATTCTTGTAGGACAATTAGTTACACTCGAAATTCTTAGAAGTATTGAAGTGTGTTATACAAATAAAAAAGGTTTTTATAATAAATATATCCCAAAAACGACAAATGTGTAACATGTGTTCTATATAGCTAAATTTAATTGTTGTCATCATTCTTAAGCAAATCGTAGTTATTCATTCTTGAAGGAAAATTTATTTACATGCGTCTTCTTAGAGGTATTGAATTGTAGGCATACATCAAAAGTTGTGTAATAAATAGAACCCAAAACCACAATGAGTAACGTGTGTTCTATATGGTGAATTGAACTGTTGTCATCATTTAAAGCAATCGTATTATTACATTCTTTTATGGACAATTGTTCATGCGATCTTCTTAGAAGTATTGTGGTGCGGCATACTAGCATAAGTTTTATAATAAATATATCCAAAAACGACAAATGAGTAATATGTGTTCTATATAGCTAATTGAACTGTTGTAATCATTCTTAAGGAAATCGTAATTATTTATTCTTGAATGGACAATTTGTTACACTCGTACTTCTTAGAAGTATAGAAGAGAAGTTATACAATCAAAGGTTTTTATAATAAATAAATCCCAAAAACGACAAAATGTGTAACAGTGTTCTATATAGCTGAATTGAACTTTGTCATCATTTTAAGAAAAATCGTAGTTATTACTTTTTTGTAATACAATTATTTACTTGCGACTTGTTGGAAGTATTGAAGTGTTGGTATACAACCAAAAGTAATATAATAAATATACCCCAAAACGACAAATGAGTAACATGTGTTTAATTAGCAGAATTGAACTGTTGTCATCATTCTTAAGCAAATCGTAGTTTTTAACATTCTTGAAGGACAATTATTTACATGCGTCATCTTAGAGGTATTTTTTGAGCATATCACTCAAAAGTTTTGTAATAATTACAACCCAAAAACGACAATGAGTAACTGTGTTCTATATTATGAATTGAACTGTTGTCATCATTATAAGCAAATCGTATTTAAACCACATTCTTTAGGAAAATTAGTTTCACGCGTTCTTCTTAGAAGTATTGTGGTACAAACTACCTCATAAGTTTTAAATAATATATCCAAAAACGACAAATGAGAAATATGTGTTTCTATATACTGAATTGAACTGTTGTCATCATTCTTAGGCAAATGAATTATTACATTCTTGTGGACAATTGTTTACATGCGTCATCTTAGAGGTATTGAATGTAAGCATTTTACTCAAAATTTTTGTAATAATTCAACCCAAAAACGACAATGAGAAACATGTGTTCATATAATGAATTGAACTGTTGTCATCATTCTTAAGCAAATCGTATTTTATAATTCTTTATGGACAATTAGTTTTATGCGTTCTTCTTAGATGTATTGGGTTGAGGCATACCAGTCAAAGTTTTATAATAAATATACCCCAAAACGACAAATAGTAATATGTGTTCTATATAGCTGAATTGAACTGTTGTAATCTCTTAAGAAATCGTAATTATTACATTCTTGTAAGGACAATTTGTTACACTCGTACTTCTTAGAAGTATTGAAGTGCAGTTATACAAATCAAAGGTTTTATAATAAATATATCCCAAAAACGACAAATGTGTAACATGTGTTCTTATAGCTTAATTGAACTGTTGTCATCATTTAAAAGAAAATCGTAGTTTTTTACATTCTTGTAAGGCAATTAGTTACTTGCGAACTTGTTGGAAGTATTGAAGTGATGGATAAAAACTCAAAAGTAATATAAAAAATATATCCCAAAAAACGACAAATAAAGTAACATGTTTTCTAATTAGCTGAATTGAACTGTTTTTCATCATTCTTAAGAAACGTAGTTATTATATTCTTGTAAGGACAATTAGTTACATGCGTTCTTCTTAGAAGTATTGAACTGAGGATACAGTCATAAGTATTATAATAAAAATATCCAAGACGACAAATGAGTAATATGTGTTCTATATTAGCTGAATTGAACTGTTGTCACCCATTCTTAACAAATCGTAATATTTACATTTTGTAAGGAAAAATTAGTTTCACTCGTACTTCTTAGATTTATTGATGTGTAGTTATACAAATCAAAGATTTTTAATAAATATATCCCAAAAACGACATATAGTAACATGTGTTCTATATAGCTGAATTGAACTGTTGTCATCATTCTTAAGCAAATCGTAGTTATTACATTCTTGTAAGGACAATTAGTTTACTTGCGAACTTGTTGGAATTATTGAAGTGTAGGTGTACAACTCAAAAGTAATATAATATTTATATCCCAAAACAGACAAATGAGTAACATGTGTTCTATATAGCTGAATTAAATTGTTGTCATCATTCTTAAGCAAATCGTATTTATAACATTCTTGTGTGGACAATAGTTTAAATGCGTTACATCTTAGAGGTATTGAATTGTAATCATATCACTCAAAGTTTTGTAATAATTACAACCCAAAAACGCCAAATGATGAACATGTGTTCTATATAGCTGAATTGAACTGTTGTCATCATTCATAGCAAATTGTAGTTATTCAAATTCTTATGGACAATTAGTTTCATGCGTTCTTTTAGAAGTATTGTGGTTGCAGCATCAGTCATAAGATTTTATAATAAATATATCCCAAAAACGAATAATGTAATATGTGTTCCTATATAGCTGAATTGAACTGTTGTATCATTTCTTAATAAATCGTAATTATTACATTCTTGTAAGGACAATAAGTTACACCTCGAAACTTCTTAGAAGTATTGAAGTGAGTTATACAAATCAAAAGGTTTATAATAAATATATCCCAAAACGACAAATGGTAACATGTGTTATTATATAGCTGAATTGAAATGTTGTCATCATTCTTAATCAAATAGTAGTTATTACATCTTGTAAGAACAATTAGTTACTTGCGAACTTGTCGAAGTATTGAAGTGTTGGTATACATTCAAAAGTATATAATAAATATATCCCAAAAACGACAAATGAGTAACATGTGTTCTAATTACTGAATTGAACTGTTGACATCATTCTTAGCAAATCGTAGTTATTACATTTATGTAAGGACAATTAGTTAATTGCGAACTTGTTGGATGTATTGAAGTGTAGGTATACACTCAAAAGTAATATAATAAATATATCCCAAAAACGACAAATTAGTAATATGTGTTCTAATTAGCTGAATTGAACTGTTGTCATCATTCTTAAGCAAATCGTAGTTATTACATTCTTATAAGGACAATTAGTTATTGCGAATTGTTGGAAGTATTGAAGTGTAAGTATACAACTATAAAAGTAATAATAAATATATCCGCAAAAACGACAAATGAGTAACATGTGTTCTATATACTGAATTGAATGTTGTCATCATTCTTAAGCAGATCGTAATTATTTACATTCTTGTAAGGACAATTTTTACACTCGTACTCTTAGAAGTATTGAAGTGAAGTTATACAAATCAAAAGGTTTTATAATAAATATAACCCAAAAACGACAAATGTGTAACATGTGTTCTATATAGCTGAATTGAACTGTTGTAATCATTCTTAAGAAAATCGTAATTATTACATTCTTGTAAGGACAATTGTTCACTCGTACTTCTTAGAAGTATTGAGTGCAGTTATAAAAATCAAAAGGTTTTATAATAAATATAACCCAAAAACGACAAATGTGTAACATGTGTTCTATATAGCTGAATTGAACTGTTGTATCATTCTTAAGCAAATCGTAGTTATTACATTCTTGAAGGACAATTAGTTACTTGCGAACTTTTGGAAGTATGAAGTGTTGGTATACAACTCAAAGTAATTTATAAATAAATAATATCACCAAAAACGAGAAATGGTAACATGTGTTCTAATTAGCTGAATTGAACTGTTGTCATCATTCTTAAGCAAATCGTAGTTATTACATTCTTGTAAGGACAATTAGTTACTTGCGAACTTGTTGGAAAAATTGAAGTGTAGGTATACAACTCAAAAGTAATATAATAAATATATCCCAAAAACGACAAATAAGTAACATGTGTTCCATTAGCGAATTAAATTGTTGTCATCATTCTTAAGCAAATCGTAGTTATAACATTCTTTAGGACAATTGTTTACATGCGTACATCTTAGAGTATTGAATTGTAGGCATATCACTCGTAAAGTTTGTAATAATTACAACCCAAATCGACAAATGAGTAAATGTGTTTCTATATAGCTGAATTGAACTGTTGTCATCATTCTTAAGCAAATCGTAGTTATCACATTCTTTTATGGACAATTAGTTTCTTGCGTTCTTTTAGAAGTATTGGGTGCAAGCATACAGTCATAAGTTTTATAATAATATATCCAAAAACGACAAAAGAGTAAATTGTGTTCTATTATAGCTGAATTGAATTGTTGTAATCATTCTTAAGAAAATCGTAATTATTACATTCTTGTAAGGACAATTTGTTACATCGTACTTCTTAGAAGTATTGAAGTGAAGTTATACAATCAAAGATTTTATAATAAATATATCCCAAAAACGACAATAGTGTAATGTGTTCTATATAGCTGAATTGAACTGTTGTCATCATTCTTAAGCAAATCGTAGTTATTACATTCATGTAAGGACAATTAGTACTTGCGAACTTTTTGGAAGTATTGAAGTGTAGTGTACAACTCAAAAGTAATATAATATTTATATCCCAAAACGACAAATGAGTAACATGTGTTCTATATAGCTGAATTAAATTGTTGTCATCATTCTTAAGCAAATCGTATTTATAACATTCTTGTTAGGACAATTGTTTACATGCGTACATCTTAGAGGTATTGAATTGTAGGCATATCACTCAAAATTTTTTGTAATAATTACAACCAAAAACGACAAATGAGTAACATGTGTTCTATATAGCTGAATTAAAATGTTGTCATCATTATAAGCAAATTGTAGTATCACATTCTTTATGGACAATTAGTTTCATGCTTTTCTTTCTTAGAAGTATTTGTGGTGCGGGGCATACCAGTCATAAGATTTATAAAAATATACCCCAAAAACGACAAATGAGTAATATGTGTTCTATATAGCTGAATTAAACTGTTGTAATCATTCTTAATAAAATCGTAATTATTAATTCTTGTAAGGACAATAAGTTACACTCGTCCCTTCTTAGAAATATTGAAGTGAAGTTTACAAATCAAAGGTTTTATAATAAAATATCCAAAAACGACAAATGTGTACAGGGTTTTTATTTATATACTGAATTGAACTGTTGTCATCATTCTCAATCAAATGTAGTTATTACATTATTGTAAGGAAAATTTTAGTTTACTTGCGAACTTGTTGGAAGTTTTGAAGTGTTGGTATTCAACTCAAAAGTAATATAATAAATATATCCCAAAAACGACAAATGAGAAACATGTGTTTCAATTAGCTGAATTGAACTGTTGTCATCATTCTTAAGCAAATCGTAGTTATTACATTCTTGTAAGGAAAAATTAGTTACATGCGTACTTCTTAGAAGTATTGAACTGCAGGCATCCCAGTCATAAGTTTTATAATAAATTATCCCAAGAACGACAAATGAGTAATATGTGTTCTATATGCTGAATTGAACTGTTGTCATCATTTTTAAAGAAAATCGTAATTATTACATTCTTGTAAGGACAATTAGTTACACTCGTACTTCTAAATTTATTGAAGTGTAGTTATACAAATCAAAGATTTTATAATAAAATATATCCCAAAAAACGACAAATATGAAACATCTGTTCTATATAGTGAAATGAACTGTTGTCATCATTCTTAAGAAAAATCGAAGTTATAACATTTTTGGGTAAGGGACAATTGTTTACATGCGTAATCTTAGAGGTATGAATTGTAGGCATACACTCAAAAGTTTTGTAATAATTACAACCCAAAAACGACAAATGAGTAACATGTGTTCTATATAGCTGAATTGAACTGTTGTCATCTTTTTAAAGCAAATTGTAGTTATACATTCTTTATGGACAATTAGTTTCATGCGTTCTTCTTAGAAGTATTGGGGTTTGCAAGCATCCAGCATAAGTTTTATAAAAAATATATCCCAAAAACGAAAAGAGTAATATGTGTTCTATATAGCTGAATTGAATTTTTTGTAATATTTTTAAAGAAAATCGTAATTATTACATTCTTGTAAGGACAATTTGTTAACTGTACTTCTTAGAAGTATTGAAGTGAAGTTATACAAATCAAAGATTTTAATAATAAATATATCCCAAAAACGACATATATGTAACATGTGTTCTATATAGCTGAATTGAACTGTTGTCATCATTCTTAAGCAAATCGTAGATATTACATTCTTGTAAGGACAATTATTTACTTGCAAACTTTTTGGAAGTATTGAAGTGTGGTATACAACTCAAAAGTAATATAAAAATATCCCCCCAAAAAAACGACAAATGAGTAACATGTGTTCTATATAGGAGAAAATAAATTGTTCTCATCATTCTTAAGCAAATCGAAGTTTTTAAAATTCTTGTTAGGACAATTGTTTACATGCGTACATCTTAGAGGTATTGAATTGTAGGCATATCACCAAAAGTTTGTAATAATTACAACCCAAAACGACAAATAAGTAACATGTGTTCTATATAGCTGAATTGAATGTGTAATCATTCATAAGCAAATTTGTAGTTATCACATTCTTTATGGACAATTATTTTCATGCGTTCTTCTTGAAGTATTGTGGTGCAGGCATACCAGTCATAAGATTTATAATAAATATATCCCAAAACGACAAATGAGTAATATGTGTTCTATATAGCTGAATTGAACTGTTGTATTCATTCTTAATAAAATGTAATTATTACATTTTGAAAGGACAATAGTTCACTCGTACTTTTTAGAATTTTGAAGTGAAGTTATCCCAAATAAAAAACGTTTTATAATAAATATATCAAAAAACGACAAATGTGTAACATGTGTTATTTATATAGCTGAAATTGAACTGTTGTCATCATTCTTAATAAAATAGTAGTTATTACATTATTGTAAGGAAAATAGTTATTTGCGACTTGTTGGAAGTTTGAAGTGTTGGTATTCAACTAAAAAAGTAATATAATAAATATATCCCAAAAAAACGACAAATGAGAAAACATGTGTTGTAATTAGCTGAATTGAACTGTTGTCATCATTTCTTAAGCAAATCGTGTTATTTACTTTCTTGTAAGGAGATTAGTTACATGCGTTCTTTTAAAAGTATTGAATGAGGCATACCAGTCATAAGTTTTATATTAAATATATCCCAAGAACGACAAATGAGTAATAGTTTTCTATATAGCTGAATTGAACTGTTGTCATCATTCTTAAGAAAATCGTAATTTTAAATTCTTGTAAGGACAATTAGTTCACTCGTACTTCTTAGATTTATTGAAGTGTAGTTATACAAATCAAAGATTTATAATAAATATATCCCAAAACGACAAATATGTAACATGGTTTCTATATAGCTGAATTAAAACTTTTGTCATCATTCTTAAGCAAATAAAAATTAACATTCTTGTAAGGACAA
>JARBHB010000534.1:0-11573 GCA_029891345.1 Dryococelus australis | reverse complement strand
CCTTAAAAGGATGAAAATAACTACTTTTTGCTTAAAATGATACAAATTTTTCAATTCACAAAATTAGAACACATGATCTCATTTGTCGTTTTTGGGATATATTTATTACTAAACTTTAAAGTGGTATGACTACAATTCAATACTTCTAAGAAGTACCAATGTAACTAATTGTCCTTACACGAATGTAATAACTACGATTTGCTTAAGAATGATGACAAAGTTCAATTCAGCTAAATAGAACACATGTATCTATTTGTCGTTTTTGGGATATATTTATTACTAAACTTTAAAGTGGTTATGCTACACTTCAATACTTCTAAGAAGAACGCATGTAACTAATTGTCCTTACACTGAATGTAATAACTACGATTTGCTTAAGAAATGATGAACAATAGTTCAATTCAGCTAATAGAACACATGTATCTCATTTGTCGTTTTTGGGATATATTTATTACTAAACTTTAAAGTGGTATGACTACATTCAATACTTCTAAGAAGAACGCATGTAACTAATTGTCTTACAAGAATGTAATAACTACGATTTGCTTAAGAATGATGACAACAGTTCAATTCAGTATAGAACACATGTATCTCATTTGTCGTTTTTGGGATATATTTATTACTAAACTTTAAAGTGTGTATGCCTACACTTCAATACTTCTAAGAAACGCATGTAACTAATTGTCTTACACGAATGTAATAACTACGATTTGCTTAAAAGGGATACAATAGTTCAATTCAGCTAAATAAACACATGTATCTTCATTTGTCGTTTTTGGGATATATTTATTACTAAACTTTAAAGTGGTTATGCCTACACTTTAATACTTTAAGAAGAACGAAATGTAACAAATTTTGTCCTTACACGAATGTAATAACTACGATTTGCTTAAAATGATGACAACAGTTCAATTCAGCTATAGAACACATGTATCCTATTTGTCGTTTTTGGGATATATTTATTACTAAACTTTAAGTGGTATGCCTACACTTCAATACTTCTAAGAAACATGTAACTAAATTTGTTTAAAATGGAATGTAATAACTACGATTTGCTTAAAATGATGACAACAGTTCAATCAGCTTAGTAGAACCATATTTATTTTTTTTTGGTATATTTATTACTAACTTTAAAGTTATACATATCTTAAGAAACATGTAATAACCAGTAACATGTATACTACGATTTGCTTAAATGATGACAATATCAATTCAGTAAAAGAACACATGATCTTTTTCGTTTTGGGATATATTTATTCTAAACTTTAAAGTGTATGCTACATTCAATATTTAAAGAACACATGTAACTAATTGTCTTACACGAAGTAAATTTACGATTTGCTTAATAATTGACAAGTTCAATTCAGCTATAAACACATGTATTTTTGTTTTTTGGGAATATTTTTACTAAATTTAAAGTGTTCCACACTTAAACTTCATAAAAGAATGATAACAAATTTATACACGATGTTAATAACTACGATTTGCTAATAAATGATGACAAATCAATTGCTTATGAACACATGTCTATTTGTCGTTTTGGTATATTTCTAAACTTTAAAGTGATGCACACTTACTTTAAGAAGAAAGCATGTTAATAATGTTACACAATTAATCAGATTTGTTAGAAATGACACTTCAATTCAGCTTAGTAGAAACATGTATTTATTTATTTTTGGTATATTAATTCTAATTTTAAAGGTATGAAAATTAATTCTATAATAAATACGAATTGCTTTACGAATGTAATAACTCATTTATAAATCATGTTCATTTCGCTTAGTAGAAATTTATTTGTGTTTTGGTATATTTAACTACTTTAAAAGGAGCAAACTTAATTTCTTAAACGAAGTAATAACGAATTTCTTAAATGATGAAAACGTTAATTCTAAATAGAAACATGATTATTTGTCGTTTTTAGACTAATTATTCTTATTTAGTGGTTATTATTATATTTTAAATTAAGAGTAATTGTCCTTCATAATTAAAATACATATTGCTTAAAATGTAAAAATCATTTCGTAAGAAAATGTATTTATTGCGTATTTGGGAAATTATCTCTTTAGTGTTTGTAATTCATACTCTAAATGAAGAGTTAACTAATTCCTTACACGGAAGTAATATAACAATTTCTTAAAGAATGCAAATCAATTCGTTTTAAAAATGATACATTTTCATTGCTAATAAACATATTATTTCGTTATGGGTATATTATACTAAATTAAAGTGTATGCACATTCAATATTTAGAAGATGTAATAACTACGTTTCTTAAACGAAAATATTTACGATTTGCTTAAATAGATGACACAGTTCAATTCAGCTTTTTAGAAACTTAATTATTTGTCTTTTGGGTTATTATTAAACTTTAAAGAATGCACACTTCAATACTTTTAAAAGAATAATACTGATTGTTCTTACAAGAATGAATATCACATTGCTTAATATGAACAATTAATTCGTTTGTGAATATTTATTTAACTTTTTGGGATTATTTATTCAAACTTTAAAGTGTATGACTACAACAATTTCTAAAGAAGAAATGTAACTAATTTCTTACACGATGAATAACTACGATTTGCTTATGAAATCATGTTCAATTCAGCTTTGAAATTTCTCATTAGGTTTTGGATATAACTTAAAACTTTAAAGTGGTATGTAACTAATTTTATTTAAGAAGAAAAACTAATGTTCTTAAGAATATACAATTGTTAATAAGAACACAGTTATTCAGCTTTTAGAAACATTATAATTTGTCGTTTTTGGGATTAATATTCTTAAATAAACTTTAAAGTGTTGCCTACACAAATACTAATAGATAAGAATATGACACTTAACGATTAATAACAACATTGCTTAAATTTGAATATTAATTACGATAATAGAAACTGATTCTTGTCTTTATATATTTATTACTAAACTTTAAAGTGTTCTTACAATTCAATTCTAAGAGTAGCATGTAAGTAATGATCTACAGAATAACTTACATTTGTTAAAATATGACATAGTTCATTCAGCTAATAATACTAAACTAAATGGTTCTATTTTGATATTTAATATAAATTAATGTGTTACGAATTCAAACTTCTAATGAAGAACGATGTACAATGTATTTCACAATTAAAAACACGATTTTTAAGATGATGAATAGTTCAATTCAGCTTAAAATGCATCCATTTGTCGTTTTGGTATATTTATTACTAACTTTAAAGTGATAACTACATTTCATAAATTTGAAAAAGCTTAACTAATTTCTTAACACGAATTATTCGATTTGGTAAAATTGATAACAGTTAATTGTATAGAAAACATGCATCATTTGTCGTTTTAGATAATATTTTACTACACGTGATTCTTCAGTTTAAAGAGAACGCAGTAATGACACATGTATTATTTCGTTTTTATAATTATACAACTTCAAGTGTATAAACCATTATCTATGATGTTTGGATAATTTTTAACTAAATTTAAAGGATTGCTACAATGAAACTTCAAAAGCATGAACCAATTTTCCTTATCGGTTTTAACTACGTTTTTCTAACTAAATGTACAATTCATTACTAAGAACATGCAACTATTTGTTTTTGAATATTTATAAACTTAATGGTATTAATACAATAACTTTAATTCGCATGAAAATGTCCTTACTCGATGTAATAATTTACGTTTTTAAAATTTGAATACTAATTCACTTAATAGAACACATGATCTAATTTTTTTTTATGGATTATTTATTACTAAACTTTAAGTGTATGCAACATCAACTTTTAAGAAGACGATCTATTGTTTTACATGAATTATAAACTTTAAAGTTATGGCTACAAAAGTTCATTCAGTAGAGAACTCATTTCTTATTTGTCGTTTTAAAAATTTATTAAAATTAAAGTGTATCCTACATTAAACACAGAATGTAATAATGGTCTTTACTATAAATAAAGTTTGCTTAAAATATGAAACTTTAATTCAGTAAGTAAATACAGATGTATTTCGTTTTGGTATATTTATACATATTAATTTCAATAAATTCAATACTTTAAGTGTGGTATAATTGTCCTACACATTAATACTAGCTTCTATAGAATGTGACAAAGTTAATTTAAATGTAAACACAGAATTAATTTGTCGTTTTTGGTTATATATTAAAACTTTAATGGTATGCCTACAATTCAATATTTTAAGAAGTTACAAGTAACTAATTTTTAAGTAGTATTCGATTTGCTTAAATATAAAAGTAATTCAGCTTATAGAAACATGCACTCATTGTCTTTTTAGATTATCTTAACTGAACTTAAAGTGTATCCTACATTCAATATTTTAATAAGAACACAAGTACTAATTGTCTTACCGAATGTAATATCTAGATTTGCTTAATATATATGAAAGTTATTACTTAGTAGAAAAGTGTATCTATTTGTCGTTTTGGGATATATTAATAATCTTAAAGTGGTTGCCTACATTCAATTACGTTAATTAGAGAACAAGTAACTATTGTCTTAGAGATGTATTTATCTACGATTTTTAAAATGATGAAACATTCAATGCTAAGAGAACAATGTAATTCATTTAACGTTTTATATATTTACTTTGTAAATTTAATGTATGACTATTCAATCATTAAGAAAGTAACTATGTCTTACAATTAATAAACTAGATTTGCTTTGAAATATCAATACTTCAAATTCAGCTATAAGAACTTCATCTCATTTGTCGTTTTTGGGATTTTTTTACTAAACTTTAATGTGTTCAATTCATTAATAGTAAAATGTACCATTAATTTTTTAAAATGTAATAAATACGATTGTTAGATTACAATTCAATTCATTAAGTAAAAAACAATGTCTTATTTGTGTTTAGTAATTTTTAAAATTAAAAGTTAATCACTTAATACTTCTGTAGAACATGTACTTTGTCTTACACGATTAAACTACGATTGCTTAAAATTACAATTTTAATCAGAAATAGAACACTGATCTCATTTGTGTTTTTGGATATTTAAATGATTTAAAGGTATCACATAAACTTCTAAATAACGCATGTAAGTAATTGTATTTACCAATTAAATGATTTGCTTAAGAATTATACAACAGTTCAATTCAGCTAGTAAATTGTATCTAATTTGTATTTTTGGGATATTTTATAAACTTAAAGTGTTACACATTCAATAATTTTAAAAAGCATCTAATTTGTCTTACACGAATGTAATAAAACTTTATGTATGACTAACTCAATTTTAAGAGAACAAGTATCTATTTGTCTTTAGGATTAATATCTAACTTTCTTTAAATGGATGCCAACATTCAATTACTTTTAAAAGAACCAGAACTATTGTCTTTGGGTAATATATTTTTTAAAAATGATGACACATTCATTACTTAAAAACACATCTATTTTGTTTTTAGGAATTTTTAAAATAATGTTCTATCAATAGTTAAAGACGAAGTAACAATTGTTCTTACCGAATGTAATATCTACGATTGCTTAATAATGATGACAACAGTTCAATTCTCTAAGTAGAACACAGTATCTTATTGTCTTTTTGGATATATTTAATAAATTTTAAGTTATTAAACATTTCAAAACATCTAAGAAAACCTTGTAAAATGTCCTTACACGAATGTAATAACTAGTTTGTAAGAATGATACAAACTTCAATTGTTAGTGACACATGCATCCATTTGTCGTTTGAGATATATATTTTTACAAATTAATTATCTACACTTAAAATATAATAAACAAGTACTTATTGAACACATGTTATAACTACGATTTGCTTAGATATTGACAACGTTCAATTCCTAGTAAAACAACATCTCATTTGTCGTTTTTGATATATAATATATTTTACTAAACTTTAAATGGATGTAACACTTAAATACTTAATAAACGAAGTAATTAATTGTCTTCACGTGTATAACTACATTTGTTAAAAATTAAAAAAGTTCAATTCAGCTTGTAGAACACTGTACTTATTTGTCTTTTGGGATATTTATTACTAAACTTAAAGTGTGCACACTTCAATTCTAGAAGAACGATGTAACTAATTGTCCTTAACGGGTATAACTACGATTTCTTAAAATGATGCAATAGTTCAATTCAGTAAATAGAAACTATCTCATTTGTCGTTTTGGTATTATTATACTAACTTTAATGTGATAACTACAATTCACTTAAGAATACACATGATATTGTCATTAAAAATTTGTAATATCTACGATTCTTAAAGTGAAAGTTCAATTCAGCTAGTAGAAATCTGATTTATTTGTGTTTTGGGAATTATAACTAATTTTTAGGTTATGCCTCAGTTCAATACTTCTAAGAAAAACATGTAACTAATTGTCCTTACCGGATGTAATAACTACGATTTGTAAAAATGTGACACAGTTCAATTCAGCTTAGTAAACACATGTATCCAATTTGTTTGTGGGATATATTTATTACTAAACTTTAAAGCTGTATGTACATTATCTTCAAAAAGACAGTACTATTGTCTTCGGGTAATTACTACGATTTTAAGAATGATGACAATAGTTCAATTCTTAATAGAACACATGTATCTCATTGTCTTTTTGGATGAATAAATACTTTCTTTAAATGTATGACACAATTCAATTCTAAGAAGTACAAGTAACTAATTTTTCTTACAAGAATGTAATCACTACGATTTTTAAGAATGATGAAATAATTCAATCAGCTAAAAGAAACATGTCTCATTGACATTTTGGAATTTAATTCTAACTTTTAAATTGGTTACTACATTCAAATTCAAAAGTACGCATGTAAGTAATTGTCTTAAGAATTAATAATACTTTTAAGAATGTTGAAACGTTCAATCGTTAGGAACATGTTATTGTCGTTTGATATATTTATTCTAACTTTAAATGATGCTAATTCAAATTAAGAAGAAGCTAACTATGTCCTTCCGGATAATACTAGATTTCTTAAAAATGAGACATAGTTCAATTCACTAATAGAAACATGCATCCATTGTCGTTTTTGGAATATTTATTATAAATTTAAAGTGTTATCCTCATTCAACTTCTAAGAAAACGAGTAACTAATGTATTAAAATGAATAACAATTTCTACTGATGACAACTCAATTCGCTTAGTAGACACAGTCATTTCGTTTTGGATATATTTATTAATTTTATGTATGCTACACTTAATACTTTAGAAGAACACATTAATAATTTCCGTAAGTAAAACTACGATTTGCTTAAAATGATGACAATAGTTCAATTCAGTAAATGAACAAGATCTATTTGTCGTTTTTGGGTTATTTATTATAACTTTAAGTGGTTGCCTACCTTAAAACTTAAGAGAACGCAGTAACTAATTGTCTTACCGAAGTTATAACTACGATTCTTAAGAATGATGACAAAGTAATTCAGCTTAGTAGAACAATGATTCTTTTGTCTTTTTTGAGATATATATACTATTACTAATTTAAAGTGTATGCTAATTACATACTTTAATAAGACAAGAATTGTTCTTAACGATGTAATAATCGATTGCTAAATAGAAACAGTCTCACTTAGTGCACATGTATTTATTGTCTTTTTGGGTATTTATACTAAATTTAAAGTGGATTAATTCTATTTTCAAAAGATTAATAATTGCTTAAGATGTAATAAACGATTTGTTAAAAGATGACATATTCATTCGTAAATAGAAAACATGTATTCTTGTCTTTTTGGGATATTTTATTATAATTTAAGGTATGAATAATCTACTTCAAGAATACGCTAAGAATTTCTTACACAATGTAAAACTACGATTGCTTAAGAATGATGACAATAGTCAATTCTGCTAAATAGAACAATGTATCTCATTTGTTGTTTTTGGGATATATTATACAAAATTTTAAAGGTTGATTACCTTCACTTCTAAGAGAACGCTTTCAATTGTTTTACACAATGTATCTAATTTGTTGTATGAAAGTATTCTTAGTAGATAAATGTATCCTTCGTTTGATATTTTTTTCTAAACTTTAAAGTGTATGAACAATAATAATTAAGAAGTAGCATGAAGTAATGTCCTTACAGATGTAATAACACCTTTGCTAGTGATGACCAGTTAATTCCTTATAAACCATAATTCATTTGCGTTTTGATATTTTATAAACTTTAAAGTGTTGCTAACTTAATACTTTTAAGAAGAAACAGGTCAATTGTTTTACACGAATGAATATCTCGATTGCTATATTGACACTTCAATTCAGTTATAAACCAGTTTTATTTTCTTTTTGGATAATTTTTACTAATTTAAAGTGGTATGCCTACATTCATATTTTAAGAAGAAGCAAGTACTAATTGTTTACGATTAATATCTCGATTTAAATGATAACAGTTCAATAGTTAGTAGAACATGTATTTATTGTCTTTTTGGGATATATTTTTACTAAACTTTAAGTTCCACTTAAAACTTTAAGAGACGCATGTAATAATTGTCTTACAGAATGTAATAATACATTGCTTAAAAGATGAAAGTTCAATTCATTTAACCATGTCTATTTGTTTTTGATTATATATATTATTACTAAACTTTAAAGTGGTATGTCATTTTTTTTAAACAACGAAGTAACAATTTCTTACACAATTAAACTACAATTTGCTTAATTATGAAAGTAATCCTTAGAAAAATGTACTTTTGTTTTTGGGTATATTAATTACTAAACTTTAGGGTATGCTATTCAAACTTTAAAAACGCAAGAATAATTCTAGGAGTAATCTACGATTGCTTAAAATAAAATAGTTTCAGTAATAGAACACATGTACTCATTTGTCTTTTGGGTTTTATTACTATTTAATTGTTGACTACAATTCATACTTCTAAGAAGACACGTTTAAGTAATTTCTTACACGAAGTAATACTACGATTTGCTAAATGATGACAAGTCAATCAGTTAGTAGAACAATGTATTTATTTGTCGTTTTTGGGATTATTTTTACTAAATTTAAAGTGGTATCCTACACTTCAAATTAAGAAGAACGATGTAACTATTGTCCTTACAGATTAATAACTCGATTTGTTTAGATGTGACAATGTCAATTATCTATACAGAAACATTATTCATTGTGTTTTTGGGATATTTTTATTACTAATTTATGTGGTATAATACATTCAATATCTAAGAAGTACACATGTAATAATTGCATTACAAGAATGTAATATCCATTTGCTTAGAAGAGACACAGTTCAATTGCGTGTAGAATATGTTTTATTTGTCTTTTTGGGTTTTATAACTAAATTAAGTGTTATGCCATCATATTCTAGAAAATAACTAATTGTTAAGGATGTAATAATAGTTTGCTTAAAAATGATGACATGTTCAATAGCTAAATAAACACACATCTCTTTGTCGTTTTGGTATATTTATTATAATTAATGGTTAACTACATTAAATACATAAGAGTACACATGTAACAATTTTTAACAAGAATAATAACCTTTGCTTAGAATTTGACAATAATTCAGGTATGACACAGTATTTATTTGTGTTTTTGGGTTTATTTATTTAAACAAATGTTATGCTACATTCAATACTTAAGAAAACAGTACAATTGCTTACACGATGTATACTCATTTGTAAAAATGGACAATGTTCAATTCAGCGAACTACAACAATCATCTCTTTGTCGTTTTTGGTAATTATTACTAAACTTTAAGTGTTAGATATTCATATTTAAGAAAACGAGAAATATGTTTTACCGAATGTAATAACTATTTGCTTAAAATGATGTCAACCTTCAATTCGCTTAGTAGAAAAGTATCTATTTGTCGTTTTGGGAATATTATTACTAAATTTAAGTGCCTACACCAATATTAGAAACTGTAACTAATGTCCTTACACGAGTAATAATCTTTCTTAAGAATGATGACAAGTTAATTTATAAATAGAAAATTTATTGTCTTTTGGAATTTTTACTAATTTAAGTGATGCCAAATTCAAATTCTAAGAAAACATGTAATAATTGTCCTTAACGAATGTTATTACTTTCTTAAAATGTGCAATTCAATACTTAGTAGAACCATGATCCTTTTGTCTTTTTGGATAATTATACTAAACTTAAAGTGATTACATCAATACTTTTAGAGAACAAGTACTATTGTTCTTCACGATTTTAATACTACATTTTAAGAATATGTCAACGTTCATCGCTTGTAGAACACAGTATCTATTGTGTTTTTGGTATTTATTATAAACTTTAAGGCTAGCACACTTAATACTTCTAAGAACACATGTAACTACCTTAACGGTGTATAACTACGATTTGCTTAGAAGATGCATAGTTCATTCAGAATGAAACTTCATTTGTCTTTTTGGATATATTTATTACTAACTTAATGATCTAAACTTCACTTTAAGAAAGCATTATAATTTTTACGAATGTTAAACTACGATTTTAAGAATTTTTAGCTATAACATGTTTTGCTTTTTTGAGAATTACTTATTCTTTGTTATTACTAAAACTTTAATGGCAATAACTTTTTAAGATAATAACTAATTTCTTAAGAGAAACAGTTTTATATAGACCAGTTCTATTGCTTTGAATTATTTCTTTGGTATAAAACTTAAGAGCTAATAATTCTAACGATTAAAACTATTTCTTAAAAATGTAAATAGTTCTAGAATAGAAACAGTTCATGTTTTGAATTATTACTATTTGTGTTGAATAATCAAACTTAAGTGCTGTAATAATTCTAGTATATGTCTAAGAATGTAAATAGTTATTAAATAGAACACTGTATATTTTGTTTAATATTAAAATTTAAGTGTCCCCAAACTTTAAGAAAACGCATACTAATGTTTAAAATAAAATGTTGTAAATTCATTCGTTGTAGAAACATGTATCTATTTGTCGTTTGGGTATATTTATCTAAACTTTAAAGTGGTATGTAATTAAATTCTAACATGTAATATTCTAACGAAGTAATAACTACGATTTCTTAAGAATGAGAAAGTTCAATTCAGCTATAACATCATTCTTTTGTTTTTAATTTATTACTAAATAAATAGTACCTTAATATTTTAAGAAGAATAACTATTTCTAAGAATGAAATAGTTTTAAAATGAACACATTCATTTCGTGGAATATTATTATTCTTTAATATTTTCAATTTAATGAGCCACTCAATTTTCTAAAAGTAAAAAAAAAAAAAAAAAAAAAAAAAAAAAAAAAAAAAAAAAAAAAAAAAAAAAAAAAAAAAAAAAAAAAAAAAAAAAAAAAAAAAAAAAAAAAAAAAAAAAAAAAAAAAAAAAAAAAAAAAAAAAAAAAAAAAAAAAAAAAAAAAAAAAAAAAAAAAAAAAAAAAAAAAAAAAAAAAAAAAAAAAAAAAAAAAAAAAAAAAAAAAAAAAAAAAAAAAAAAAAAAAAAAAAAAAAAAAAAAAAAAAAAAAAAAAAAAAAAAAAAAAAAAAAAAAAAAAAAAAAAAAAAAAAAAAAAAAAAAAAAAAAAAAAAAAAAAAAAAAAAAAAAAAAAAAAAAAAAAAAAAAAAAAAAAAAAAAAAAAAAAAAAAAAAAAAAAAAAAAAAAAAAAAAAAAAAAAAAAAAAAAAAAAAAAAAAAAAAAAAAAA
>JARBHB010000533.1:0-11577 GCA_029891345.1 Dryococelus australis | reverse complement strand
ATTTTAATTAATTTAAAAAGTTAATTTAAGTTAAAATTTTAAGTTAAGTTAAGTTAAAGTTAAGTTAGTTAAGTTAAGTTAAGTTTGTTAAGTTTATAGTTAAGTTAGTTAAGTTAAGTTGAAGTTAAGTTAAGTTAATTTTTAGTTAAGGTTAAGTTAAGTTAAGTTTTTTAAGTTAGAAGTTTTAATTAAGTTAAGTTAAAGTTTGTTAAGTTAAGTTAAGTTTAAGTTAAGTTTAAGTTTTAGTTAAAAAGAATTTAAGTTAAGTTAAGTTAAGTTAAACTTTTAAGGTTAGTTAAGTTAATTTTGTTTAGTTAAGTTAAGTTAAGTTTAGTTAAGTTTTAAGTTAAGTTAAGTTAAGTTAAGTAAAGTTAAAGTTAATTTTAAGCTTAAGTTAAGTTAAGTTAAGTTTAATTAAGTTAAGTTAATTTAAGTTAGTTAAGTTAAGTTAAGTTAGTTTAAAGTTAATTTAAAGTTTAAGTTAATTTTAGTTAAGTTAAGTTAAGTAAGTTAAGTTAAGTTAAGTTAAGTAAGTTAAGTTAAGTTAAGTTAAGATACGTAAAGTTTCAGTTAAGTTAAGTTAAGTTAAGTTTAGTCTAAGTTAAGTTTAATACGTTAAGTTAGTTTAAGTTTAAGTTTAAGTTAATTTAAGTCAAGTTTAAGTTAAGTTATAACGTTCAGTTTAAGGGTTAAGTTAAGTTAAGTTTAATTTTTATTTAGTTAAGTTACAGTTAAGTTAAGTTTAAGTTACGTTAATTCAGTTAGTAAGTTAAGTTAAGTCAGTTAAGTTTAATTTTCAGTTAAGTTAAGTTAAAGTTAAGTTAAGTAAGTTACGTTACGTTAGTTAAGTTTAATTTAACGTTCAGTTAAGTTGCCGTTAAGTTAAGTTAATTTTAAATTTAAAGTAAGTTAAGTTAAGTTAAGTTAAGTTAAGTATTAAAGTTTAAGTTTAAGTTCGTTAAGTTTAACGTTTAATTTAAGTTACGTTACGTTAAGTTCATTTTCAGTTAAGTTAGTTACAGTTAATTTAAAGTTAAGTTATTGTTAAGTTAAGTTAAGTTCAGTTAAGTTAAGTTTAAGTTAAGTTACGTTTCAGTTAAGTTCAGTTACGTTAAGTTAAGTTAAAGTTAAGTAAGTTAAGTTCCTTTAAAGGGTTAAAGTTCCGTTCAAGTTTCAGTTAATTTTAAAGTTAAGTTAATTTTAAAATTTAGTTAAGTGAAGTTAAGTAGTTAAGAAATTTTAAGTTCAAGTTAAGTTTAAGTTAAGTTTAAGTTACGTTCAGTTAAAGTTAAGTTACGTAAGTTAAGTTAAGTTGTTCAGTTACAGTTTATTTAAAGTTAAGTTAAGTTAAGTTCCGTTAAGTTAAGTTGTTAAGTTAAGTTAAGTTAAGTTAATTTAAGTTAACGTTAATTTTTAATTTTAAGTTAAGTTAAGTTAAGTTAGTTAAACGTCTTTAACTTTTCTTTACGTTCGTAAAGTTCAGTAAGTTCAGTTAAGTTAGTTAATTACAGTTCAAGTTAAGTTCAGTTACAGTTACGTTACGTAAGTTACAGTTACAGTTAAGTTACGTTAACGTTTAGTTAAGTTTAGTTTAAGTTCAAGGTTACGTTAAGTTAAGTTAAGTTACGTTTAGTTAAGTTAGAGTTAACGTTTAAGTTAAGTTCGTTTACGTTAAGTTAAGTTAAGTTCAGTTAGTTAAGTTCAGTTAAGTTACGTTCAAGTTAAGTTACGTTTAGTAACAGTTAAGTTTAAGTTAAGTTAAGTTACGTTAAGTTAAGTTAAGTTAAGTTAAGTTAATCGTTAAGTTAAGTTAAGTTAGTTAAGTTAAGTTCAGGTTCAGTACAGTTAAGTTCAGTTATTTAAGTTAAGTTAAGTTAAGTTAAGTTAAGGTTAAGTTAAGTTCAGTTAGACGTTAAGTTACCGTTAAGTTAGTTAAGTTAGTTAAGTTAAGTTTAAAGTTAAGTTTAAGTTAAGTTAAGTTTTCACGTTACGTTAAGGTTAAGTTCCGTTAAGTTTAAGTTAAGTTAAGTTACGTTAAGTTAAGTTCAGTTCACGTTACAGTTAAGATAAGTTAAGTTAAGTTAAGTTAAGTTAAGTTCCAGTTCAGTTCAAGTTAAGTCAGTTAAGTTAAGTTAAGTTAAGTTAAGTTACGTTCAGTTCGTTAAGTTAAGTTCAGTAAGTATTAAGGTACAGTTCAGTTACGTTAGTAAGTTAAGTTTAAGTTACAGTTATAAGTTAAGTTAAGTTAGTTAAGTTAAGTTAAGTTAAGTTAGTTAAGTTAAAGTTACGTTAAGTTAGTTAAGTTTAAGTTAAGTTCGTTAAGTTAATAGTTACAGTTACGTTAACGTTAAGTTACAGTTACGAGTTAAGTTAAGTAAGTTAAGTTAAGTTAAGTTAAGTTAAGTTAAGTTAACGTTAAGTTAGTTCACGTTACGTTACGTTTAAGTTAGTTAAGTTAAGTTAAGTTAAGTTAAGTTCGTTAAGTTCAGTTAAGTTCAAGTTACAGTTCAGTTCCTTAAATGTTTTAAGTTACTGGTTTGATAGTTTCAACAGAGTTAAAGTTAAGTTAAAAGTAAGTAAGTGTAAGGTTAAAGACACTTAAGTTAACGTTAAGATAAATGTTAACGGATGTATGGAGTTTAAGTTAAGGTAAAGATTCGTTAAAGTTTAAGTTAATAGTCTAAGTTTTAAGTTAAGTATGGTGTAGAGCTTTCAGTTACTTAAGTTTAAGATTTTTTCAATGAGATTAAAGTAAAACGTTCGGATGTTTTACCGTTTTCTCATCAGCATTAAGTTGATAAGTATAATGAGTTCAAGTATTAACAGTTTAAAGTTAAGTTATATGTTGCTAGTGTTAAGTTTAAAGTTTTAACGTTATCGTTGGTAAGTTTAGAAGTTTTAAGTCGTAGAGTAAGGTTTCAGTTTAAGTTTCATTGGTTAATGTTCAGTACGATAAGTTATAGTTACGGTTTAACGTTAAGTTAAAGTTAAGGTTAAGTTAATAGTTGACTGTTTTCAAAGACTGAACAGTTCGAAAGTATAGAGTTTACGTTAATGTTATAGATCAAGTTGAAAGTTAGAAAGATTATGCTTGAGAAGTTCACGTTTTAAGTTTAATGTTGTAAGATTTGAAGTTCAGTTACGGTTAAAATAGTTAGAGTGTCCGTTTATAGTTTCCGTTAAGTTAAGTTAAGTTACGTAGACGTTATCATTCAGAGTTTCAAGTTATTTGATTAAAGTTTTAAGTTAAGTTAAGTATTATAGGTGTAAGTGAATTAAGTGTTAAGTTACGTTCAATGATTCAGTTAATGTATTAAGTTTAAGTTTACTAGTTGACGTTCATGTTTAAGTTTAAGTGTTAAGGTTAGCGAAGTTTACCACGTTTAAGTTCAAGTACAAGTTAACACCGTTGAAGTTCACGTTAATTGGTTTAAGTTTAAGCACACAAGTTCAAAAGTTAGAGTTTGATCGTCTAAAGGTTAAGTTAAGTTAAGTTAATTGTTTAAGTTTTAAAGTATTACATAGTTATACGTTTTAAGTTTAAGTTAAAGTTTCCAGTTAGCAGTCTAAGTTTACAACACAAAGTTTATATGGTTAAGTTTCTCTATAGTATAATACACGTTATAGTTAAGTTTTATGTTTAATCGTTCAAAGTTAAGGTTCAACGTTGAGAGATTACGGTTACGTTCGTTATAAGTTTACACGTATTAAGTTAAGTTAACAGTTAAAGTTTCATCTGTTGCTAGTAGTTATAAAAGTTAAGCTCTTTAAGTTAGTAGATATAGTGATTACTAGTTTTAGAGTTAGAGTTAAGTTAAAGTATAAGTTCCTGTTACGATTAATTGTTAAGGTTACATGTTAGCGTTTAAAGTTGATGAAGATTAAGTTTAACAAGTCTAACGGTTAAGTTTTATGGCAGTTTATGAGTTAAGGTTCGAACGTTCTAGGTTATTTATAGGTTAAAGTAAGTTAAGTTACGTTTCAGTTAAGTATCCGTTAAGGGTTCACAGTTAAGTTTAATGTTTAAGTTTAATGTTACTGTTTTAGAAGCTTTATAGTTGTAAGATGTAAAGATGTACAGTTATTAAGAGTAAGTTAAACGGTGTCAGCTTAAATTGTCTAAAAGTTTAAGTTGAAGTGTTTAAGTTAAGTTAAGTTAAGTAACGATTATAAGTTAATAGTTAAGTTATAGTTTCCTGTATAGTGTAAGTTTAAGTACAGTTAGTGATTTGAAAGTGTAAAGTTTAAAGTGAAGTTAAGTTAAGTAAGTTTAAATGTTTTAATGTTTAGAGTTAAAGTTCACATAGTTAAGGTTAAGTATAACGTAAGAGCTTTAAGTATAGTTTTAAGTACAGCAGTAAGATTTAAGTTAAGTTTAATACGTTTTAAAGTTTTAAGTTCAGTGTAAGTTAAGTAAGTCAGTGTTAAGTGACGTTTTTAAGTTTGATAACGTTAAGTTTCAGTTTAATGTTTTCAAGGTTGAAGTTAAGTTAAATTGGTTGTGGTTATAGGTTTACAAAGTGTTACCTGTTGTGAAGTTTACTCACCATGTTCAAGACTATAAAGGATTAACAGTCAAGGTTAAAAGCTAAGTTGACAGTTACAGGTTACCGTTTACACGTAGAAGTTTCAACGGTTTAATTCGGTTAGTTAAGTTTAGTTTAGTTAGTTTTTTGACGTTAAGTATGAAGGTTAAGGTTAATGTTCTCTGTTACGTTTCAGTTTAAGCTTAAAGGGTTTTAATGTTTAAAGTTAAGTTAAGTTTAAAGTTTCACTTGTTAATAGTTAATGGTTCATGTTAAGTTACGTTACATAGTTCCCGTTGCAGTTTCAGTTAACGTTCACAGTTTTTAGAGTGATGAGTTTCAGTTAAGTTCAGTTCAAGTTAAGGATAAGTGATGTCTCGTTTTATGAAGCTTTCCGTTCTATAGTTAAGTTCAGTCATGATTAAGTTACGTAAGATATTGATTAGGTAAGGATTGAAGTTAAGTTACGTTGTATGGTTCAGTAAAAGTTATTGTTTACCACTGAAGGGTTAAGCTTATAGCGTATAAGGTATGACGTATACGAGTTAAGGGTTCAGTTAAGTTACAGTTACACGTTCGCGTTAAGTTAAAGTTAGAGGAGTTCTGTACTTGTGTAAGTAAAACGCTTGTTAAGCATTCCAAGTTAAAGATCTCGAGTACTCGCTTTAAGTAAATGGTTAGATTCGAGATGTATCATAGATTACCGTACAGTTATCACGATTATCGTAACGAATATTGTCCAGGTTTCAGTTGCCAGTTCGAGTTCTTAGTTTTTTAAGTTTCAAGTAAGTTTAGTTAAAGTCAGTTCAGTATACCAGTCTAAGTGCAGTGTTTAAGTTAAGGTTAAGTTAAGTATCCGTAATCACCGTTTCTACGTTTACACGTGGACTCGTTACCTGTTGTCCGTTGACGTTAGCGGTATAAGTTGAAGTTTCGAGCTTTAAGTTGACTCTGTTAAAGTTAGAGTTAAGTATATATAGTTACGGAGTAATCGCTTAATTTCGTTAAGATTAAGTTAAGTTAAGTATAAGTTTAAGTTCAGCGTTCATCGTAAGTCTAACTGTTCTAGTTAAGTGTTATATGTACATGTATAAGTAATAAAGGTAAAGTGAAGTTAGCGTTTAAATGTTGGAAGTTAAAGTTGACGAAAGTTAAGTTGAGAGTTAATGAAAGTTCATGGTTTTAATAGGTTAAAGTTAGAGTTGAAGTGTAAGGTTAGAAGCTTATATTGTTTCAGTTAAAACGCTGTTAAGTTACAGGTTAAGATTGGCTAGTTTACGTAAGAAGTTATAGTTAAGTTAAGTTAAGTTAAGTTTAACGTTATAGTTAACGTTTATCCGGTAATACAAAGGTTACTAGTTTACGTTACGTGTTGAGCGTTCCGGTTTCAGGTTTAAAAGTTCACAGTTGTTTACATGTTTTAAGAGTTCAGGTTTCAGTTATCCAGTTAGAGTTAGGACGTTAAAGTAAGTGTAAGTAATAGGTGAAGCTTAAGATTACAGGTTAAGTTAAACGTTAACGATACTGTTAATGTTTCAAGTATACAGTTCCGTTTACGTTAAGTTAATGGTTGGAGATGTTACCAAGATTTTTAAGTTAGTCATACGTTTTACGTGTTAATGTGTAAGTTAAGTAGAAAGTTTAGACGTTGAAGTTTTAACGTAGTTAGGCGTGTTAAGTGTTAAGTATACGTTCAGTAAGTTGAATGGTTAATGCTTCCGTTAAAGTATAATGTTTTACGGATCTTTTCAGGTCAGTTTACGTTCCGAATGTTAAATGTAGTTCTAGTTTAAATGAGGTATGAATGTTGCAAAGTTTAATGTTCAGATTTTATAGTTAACACGGTTTTGTAAGGTTCAAGTTCATTGTTTCAAGTTCATGTTAAGAATTAAAAAGGTTATCAGTTAATGTTTAAGGTTCAAGTACTACCAGTTACAGTTAAGTTAGAGTTATGACGATCAGTTTAAGTACTTAGTTACCTTTGGATTTATGTAGTTTAGAGGTTTAAGGTAAGTCTAATGTTCAGTCAGGTTAATCGTAATAAGTTCTAGGTTTAAGCCTCTATAGGGTTTGCAAGTTAAAGTGTAATTGGGGTCTCAGTTGAACAGTTTTGACAATGGTAAGTTAAGTTAAGTTGTTAAGTCTAAAGTAAGTTAAGTTAAGGTTACGCGTTAAGTGTTCTGTCAGTTTCGAGTGTTAAAAGTTATTTAGTAGTAACTGTTAAGTGATAAGTAGTAAGGTCAGACGGGTTAAGTTAACAGTTTAATGTATTAAGTTAAGTTAAGTTCAGTATAGTGGAGCTAGAGTGTGTAAGTTAAGGTGTAAGTATGAACGTATTAAGTTAAGTAGTTAATGTGTAAGTATAAAAGTTGTAAGTTAATGTTGTAAAAGGGTTAATAGGTTGCATTTTGTTTCCGTTAAGTGTCACAAGTTGAAGTAAGTTTAAGTCAAGTTAAGTTCAGTTAGTTATAGGGATTACAGTTCAAAGTTAAGTAATATATTTAAGTTAAGTTAGTTTCACGTTTTCAGTGTTCAAGTTATGTCTGAGATGTTAAAGTTAATGTTACGTAATATAGTTACAGTTAAAGTTTAACATGTTTACGTTTTAATGTTTGAAGTTAAGTTAAAGATTAAGTTTAAGCAGTTTTATTACTGTCAGTTGAAGTTACGTTATAGTTTATTGTTAAGTTCTAAATGTTTTCACCGTTTACTTTAACGGTTTTAAAAAGTTATAGGTGTCTCGGTTTAAGTAGTTTAAGTTAGAGATCAGGAAGTTACGGTTAAAAAGTTCAGGAGTTCTCTAGTTTAAGTTGAAGTGTGCAGTAACGTAAGATTTAATGTTTAATGTCAGTTAAGTTAGAGATGTCAGTTAACGTTCAATGTTACAGGTTAAGGTAAGAGTTCAGTACGTTTTCAAGTAAACGTTAGAGTTAGAATGTTAGTTATAGGTTATTGTTAAGTTTTCAGTTCAAGTTTTAAGGATTTAAGTTAAAGATTTCAGTCTATAGACTGTAGAGCTTTCACCGTTCAGGTTAGAAGTTTCCACGTTAAGTTAAGGGTTTCAATGTTGTAAAGTTTTAGGTTAATTGATTACAAGGGTATAGTTGCAGATTACATGTTTAATTAGTTCCAGTCAAGTACAGTTAAGATTACGTTTATACGTTAGTAAGTTTAGAGTTAAAGTTAATGTTGTAAGGTTACTGTAAGTTATAGGTAATGGTGGTTAAGTTATCGTTACGTTCTAGTTAAAGTTAAGAGTTTAAAGTAGTTTAAGTTCAGGTTAATTAAGATTAAGTTACCGTTTCTATGTGTAAAGTTTAATGTTACTTGTGTTAAGGATTACATGGTTATCTGTTAAAGTCTAAGTCTCACCGTGTCAAGTTACAGTTTAGAAGTACGTAATTTGTCTTAACTGTTCAGAGTGAGGTTGCCGACAGTTCATGATTTCGATGTTAAGTTTAAGTTTCGATCGCAGTTTACGGTGTTACGCACCAGCAAAATAAGATCTAATTAAGCTGTTATTAGTTATGGTCAGATTGTTTAAGTATAAGTTAAAGGTAAGTTAAGTTTTTATGTATACTGTTCACGTTAGTATGTTTGAAGTTAAGTTTAAACGATTAAGTTAAGTTAACAACAGTTCATGTTCAGTTAAACGTTTAAGTTAAGTAGTCTATAGATAGAGTTCACAAGTTGAAGTTACGTAACAGGGTTTCCCGTTAAGTTTTAGAGTTAAGTTAAAAGTTAAGTTGACTTGTTACGATTCAAGTTTTAAGTTTACAGTTAAGATTTCCGTAAGTCATTGGTTAATGGTTAAAGTTAAAGTTCCAGTTACTGTTAAAAGTTAAGCTTCACCGTTTCAAGTTACTGTTCATGTTACGTAGTTACGTTACGTTGAAGTTCAAGTGGAAGTTTTAAGGTTCAAAGATTCATGTTATGTATATAGTACTTAAGTTTGACGAGTTCGTTTATAGGTTTTAAGTTGTTAAGTTACGTTAAGTTAAGTTAAGTTAAGTTAAGTTTAAGTTTAAGTCCGTTACAGTTAAGTTAAAAGTTAAAGTTAAGTTAGTTACGTTAAGTTAAGTTAAATTTAAAGTTAATTTGTTCAAGTTAAGTTACGTAAGTTAAGTTAAAGTTTTAAGTTCAGTTCCGTTTTAAAATTTTTAAAGTCAGTTAAGTCGTTTACGTTAAGTTCAAGTTAAGTTCATTTAAGTTTAAGTTAATTTAAAGGGTTAAGTTAAGTTACGTTACGTTAAGTTAATTTTAAGTCTTCAGGTTCATTTAAGTTAAAGAAGTTTTAAGTTCCGTTCACGTTAAGTTTAAGTTAAGTTCAGTTCAGTTAAGTTAAGTTAGTTAAATTTAGTTAAGTTAATTTTCAGTTCAGTTTAGGTTCGTTAAGTTAAGTAAGTTAAGTTAAGTTTTTAATTTTTAAGTTACGTTTCTTTAATTTTACGTTAAGTTAAGTTAAGTTAAGTTAGTTAATTTTAGTTACGTTAAGTTAATTTTAAGTTTACGTTAATTTCATTTTAAGTTAAGTTAAGTTACAGTTAAGTTAAGTTAGTTAATTTAAAGTTAGTTCAGTTGTTAAGTTAGTTTAGTTAAGTTAGTTAGTTACAGTTAAGTTAGTTAAGTTAATTAAGTTCAGTAAGTTAAGTTACAGTTAAAGTTAAGTTAATTCAGTTAAGTTACGTTCGTTACGTTAAGTTCAGTTAAGTTCGGTTAAGTTCAAGTTCAAGTTCCCGTTCAGTTACGTTCGTTAAGTTCAGTTAAGTTAAGTTAAGTTAATTTTCAGTTTAAGTTAAGTTCCGTTAGGTTTTAGTTAACGTTAAGTTAAGTTAAGTTAAGTTATTTCAAGTTGCAGTTAAGTTAGTTAAGTTACGTTACCGTTTCAAGTTAGTTAAGTTAAGTTAAGTTCAGTTAAGTTAAGTTACGTTAAGTTCAGTTCAGTTACAGTTTAGTTACAGTTAAGTTACGTTACGTTACGTTAAGTTAATTCGTTAAGTTAAGTTACGTTAGTTCAGTTAAGTTAAGTTAGTTACAGTTAAGTTAAGTTAAGTTAGTTAAGTTACAATTTAAGTTAAGTTAAGTTAAGTTAAGTTACTTTTAAGTTCAGTTAAGTTACATTTTAAGTTTAAGTTAAGTTACGTTAGTTCACGTTATAAGAAGTTAAGTTAATCGTTCGTTTACAGTTAAAGTTCAGTTTAAGTTACAGTTAAGTTAAGTTAACGTTAAGTTAGCGTTAAGTTAAGTTCAGTTAAGTTACGTTAAGTTACGTTAGCCGTTAAGTTAGTTAGTTAAGTTAGTTACGTTAAGTTAAGTTACAGTATAAGTTCACGTTAAGTTAAGTTAAGTTCCAGTTACGTTATTAAGATATAGTTTAGATTGAACAGTATCACGTTAAGTTAGTTAAGTTAAATTAGTTTCGTAAGTTCTTCGTTACGTTAAGTATCAGTTTTTTCGGTTAGTTCAGTTAGTTCAGTTCTTTCCCATTCCGTTGGTTAGTTAAGTTACGTGTTGTTGGTTCGTTAATTCAGTTTTCATTCGTTGTTGTTTTTAAGTTAATTTAAGTTAAGTTAAGTTCGTTTAAGTTTTTAAAGTTATTTAGTACGTTTTTTATAAGTTCGTTTAAGTTCAGTTAATTTAAGTTAATTTCAGATGTTCTTTAATTTTAGTTAGTTAGTTCGTTCAGTTAAGTTAATTTAAGTTTAAGTTAGTTACGTTACGTTCGTTCGTTAATTTAAGTTCGTAAGAAAGTAAGTTCATTTTCAGTTAAGTTAATTAAGTTAGTTAAGTAATTAAGTTCAGTTAGTTAAGTTGGGTAAGGTTAAGTTAATTCAGTTTTAAGTTAAGTTAGTTAAGTTTAAGTTCGTTAAGTTAAAGTTACAGTTAAGTTAAGTTAAAGGGTTAATTTGTTCAGTTACGTTCGTTAAGTTCAGTGTTTTCGTTAGTTAAGTTTAAGTTAGTTGGGTTAAGTTACGTTTAGTTAAGTTAAGTTAATTTAAGTAGTTATTTAAAGGTTAAGTAAGTTAAGTTAGTTAATTTTAAATTACGTTTAATTTTAAGTTAAGTTAAGTTAAGTTAAGTTTAGTTAAGTTAATTTAAAGGGGTTAGTTTAATTTTAGTTAATTTAAGTTAACGTTAAGTTAAGTTAAGTAAGTTCAGTTAAGTTAATTTTAGTAAGGGGTTACGTTTACGTTAGTTAAGTTTAAGAAAAAAAGTTAAGTTAGTTAAACTTTTAGTTAAGTTAGTTCCCGTTAAGTTAAGTTAAATTAGTTAAGTTAAAGTTCAGTTTAAGTTAAGTAAGTTAAAGTTAAGTAGTTAGTTTCATTTTAAGTTAATTTAAAGGTCCGTTTAAAAGTTAATTACTTTTAGTTCAGTTACGTTAAGTTGGGTAAGTTAAGTTAAGTTAGTTAGTTAAGTAAGTTAAGTTAGTTTTTGTTAAGTAGTTATTTTAAGTTAAGTTAAGTTTTTATTTTCGTTAAGTTAAGTTAGTAAAGTTAAGTTTTAGTTAAGTTAAGGTAAGAAAAAGTTAGTTAAGTTAGTTCAGAAAAAGTTCGTTTACGTTTAAAGTAAAGTTAAGTTGTTAGTTAGTTTCGTTACTTTAGTTAAGTTAATTTAAGTTTCAGTTAGTTAGTTAAGTTAATTTTATTTTTCATTTTAAGTTAAGTTAAGTTAAGTTAAGTTCCGTTAGGTTAATTTAAAGTTAAGTTAATTTAAGTTAAGTTAAGTTAAGTTAAGTTAAGTTAAGTTCAGTAAAGTATTATTTAAGTTAAGAAATTTTAAGTTAAGTTAATTTAAGTTAATTTTAAGTTAAGTTAAGTTATTTAAGTTTTTAAGTTAAGTAAATTTAAAGTTAATTTTTTTAAGTTAGTAAGTTAGT
Source organism: Dryococelus australis (assembly GCA_029891345.1). Taxonomy (NCBI): domain Eukaryota; kingdom Metazoa; phylum Arthropoda; class Insecta; order Phasmatodea; family Phasmatidae; genus Dryococelus; species Dryococelus australis. Next base: position 174 of record JARBHB010000533.1, on the reverse strand, counting down.
TAAGTAAGTTCAGTTAAAGTAAGTTCCGTTAGTTCATTTAAAGGGTTAAATTCGTTACGTTAGTTTACGTTATTTAAATTTTAAAAGTTTGTTGGGAAAGTTAGTTTTAGTTGTTATTTAAGTTAGTTGTTTTGTAATTTAAAGTAAGTTATTTAAATTTTAAGTTAAAGTTCA
>JARBHB010000532.1:5000-11582 GCA_029891345.1 Dryococelus australis | reverse complement strand
TTTTTTAAAAATTAAAAAGTGGTTGACAAAATTTTCAACTTTAAAAGTGTGTTTTAAAACAAATTTTTTAAAAAGAATTTAAAATCGTTTTGTTAGAAGATGAAAAAGTTAAATTCATATTATAAAATTTTTTCCAATTGTTTTTTTGGGATATTTTTTAAAAATTTTGGGGGTAATACTTTTTTTCTACTTTAAAGTACGCTGTAACTAATTGACTCCTAAAATGAAAAAAATAAATTTGCTTAAAAATGTGAAAAACGTTTTTTGTTTTTAAAACTGTATCTTTTGTCTTTTTTGGGATATTTTTACAAAATTTAAAAAGTGGATGCTAAATTAATGTTTAAGAAGTAAAATGAAAATTTTTGTATCAAATTAAAAAATCGATTTGCTTAAGAATGATGAAACAGTTAAATTCAGCTATATAGAACACATGTATCACTTTTGTCGTTTTTTGGGATATATTTATACAAAACTTTAAAGATGGTATGACTACAATTCAATACTTCTAAGAAGTATTGCATGTAACTAATTGTCCTTACAAGAATGTAATAACTACGATTTGCTTAAAATGATGACAACAGTTAAATTTTCAGCTATATAGAACACATGTATCTCATTTGGTCGTTTTTGGGATATATTTATTACAAAACTTTTAGTGGTATAGCCTACAATTCAATACTTCTAAGAAGTTCATGTAACTAATTGTCCCATACAAGAATGTAATAACACGATTTGCTTAAAATTATGACAACATTCAATTCAGCTATATAGAACACATGTATCTAAATTTTGTCTTTTTGGGATATATTTATTACAAAACTTTAAGTGGTATGACTACACTTCAATACTTCTAAGAAGTACGTCATGTAACTAATTGTCCTTACAAGAATGTAATAACTATGATTTGCTTAAGAATAAATGCAACAGTTCAATTCAGCTATATAGAAAAATGTATCTCATTTGTTGTTTTTGGGATATATTTATTACAAAACTTTAGTGGTAGTATACACATTCAATACTTTCTAAGAAGTACGCATGTAACTAATTGTCCTTACAAGAATGTAATAACTACGATTTGCTTAAGAATGATGACAACAGTTCAATTCAGCTTATTAGAACACATGTATTAATTGTCGTTTTGGGATATATTTATTACAAAACTTTAAAGGTGTATGACTACATTCAATACTTCTAAGAAGTAGCATGTAACTAATTGTCCTTACAAGAATGTTAATAACTACGATTTGCTTAAAATGATGACAACAGTTCAATTCAGCTATATAGAACACATGTATCTAATTGTCGTTTTTGGGATATATTTATTACAAAACTTTTGACTGGTATGCCTACACTTCAATACTCTAAGAAGTACCCATGCAACTAATTTGGCATTACAAATGTAATTAATAACTAGATTTGCTTAAAGAATGATGACAACAGTTCAATTCAGCTATATAGAACACATGTATCCATTTGTCGTGTTTTGGGATATATTTATTACAAAACTTTTGAGTGGTATGCCTACACTTCAATACTCTAAGAAGTACCATGTAACTAATTGTCTTACAAGAAATGTAATAACTACGATTTGCTTAAGAATGATGACAACAGTTCAATTCAGCTATATAGAACACATGTATTCATTTGTCGTTTTTGGGATATATTTATTACAAAACTTTAAAGTGGTATGCCTACACTTCAATACTTCTAAGAAGTACGCATGTACTAATTGTCCTTACAAGAATGTAATAACTCGATTTGCTTAAGATGATGACAACAGTTCAATTCAGCTATATAGAACACATGTATCTCAATTGTCGTTTTGGGATATATTTATTACAAAACTTTAAAGTGGTATGCTACACTTCCATACTTCTAAAAGTACGCATGCAACTAATTGTCCTTACAGCATGTAATAACTGATTTGCTTAGAATGATGACAACAGTTCAATTCAGCTATATAGAACACATGTATCTCATTTGTCGTTTTTGGATATATTTATTACAAACTTTGAGTGGTATGCCTACACTTCAATACTTCTAAGAAGTACGATGTAACTAATTGTCCTTACAGATGTAATAACTAACGATTTGTTTAAGAATGATGACAACAGTTCAATTCAGCTATATAGAACACATGTATCCAATTTGTCGTTTTTGGGATATATTTATTACAAAACTTTAAAGTGGTATGACTACGATTCAATACTGCTATGAAGTATGCATGTAACTAATTGTCCTCACAAGAACGTAATAACTACGATTTGCTTAAGAATGATGACAACAGTTCAATTCAGCTATATAGAACACATGTATCTCAATTGTCGTTTTGGGATATGTTTATTACAAAACTTTTGAGTGGTATTCCAAAACTTCAATACTTCTAAGAAGTACGCATGTAATAATTGTCCTTACAAGAATGTAAAAAATACGATTTGCTTAAGAATGATGATAACAGTTCCATTCATCTATATAGAACACATATCTCATTTGTCGTTTTTTGGATATATTTATTACAAAATTTATTACTGGTATTCCTACACTTCAATACTTCTAAGAAGTACTCATGTAACTAATTGACCTTACAAGAATAAGTAACTACGATTTGCTAAAAGATGATGTAAACAGTTCAATTCAGCTATATAGAACACATGTATCTCAATTGTCGTTTTTGGGATATATCTATTACAAAACATTCGTGTGATATGCCTACACTTCAATACTTCTAAGAAGTACGCATGTAACTAATTGTCATTACAAGAAAGTAATAACTACGATTTGCTTAAGAATGATGACAAAAGTTAAATTCAGCTATATAGAACACATGTATCTCATTTGTCGTTTTCGGGATATATTTATTACTAAACTTATTACTGGTATGCCTACACTTCAATACTCTTTAGAAGTGCCCATGTAACTAATTGTCCTTACAAGAATGTATTAACTACGATTTGCTTAAGAATGGTGACAACAGTTCAGTTCAGCTATATAGAACAAATGTATCTCATTTGTCGTGATTGGGATATATTTATTAAAAACTTTTGACTGGTATGTCTACACTTCAATACTTCTAAGAAGTACCCATGAAACTAATTGTCATTATAAGAATGTAATAACTACAATTTGCTTAAGAATGATGAGAACATATCAATTCAACTATATAGAACACATGTATCCCAATTGTCGTTTTTGGGATATATTTATTACAAAACTTTAAAATGGTATGACTACGATTCAATACTTCTATGAAGTATGCATGTAACTAATTGTCCTTACAAGAACGTAATAACTACGATTTGCTTAAGAATGATGACCACAGTTCAATTCAGCTATATAGTACACATGTATCTCAATTATCGTTTTTGGGATATATTTATTACAAACCTTTTGAGTAATATTCCAAAACTTCAATACTTCTAAGAAGTACGCATGTAACTAATTGACCTTACAAGTATGTAGTAACTACGATTTGCTAAAAGATGATGACAACAGTTCAATTCAGCTATATAGAACACATGTATCTCAATTGTCGTTTTTCGGATATATCTATTACAAAACATTCGTGTGGTATGACTACACTTCAATACTTCTAAGAAGTATGCATGTAACTAATTGTCCTTACAAGAATGTAATAACTACAATTTGCTTAATAATGATGACAACAGTTCAATTCAGCTATATAGAACACATGTATCTCAATTGTCGTTTTTGGGATATATTTATTACAAAACTTTTGAGTGGTATGCCTAAACTTCAATACTTCTAAAAGTACGCATGTAACTTATTGTCCTTACAAGAATGTAATAACTACGATTTCCTTAAGAATGATGATTACAGTTCAATTCAGCTATATAAAACACATGTACCTCATTTGTCGTTTTTGGGATATATTTATTACAAAACTTATTTTGGTAGGCCTTCACTTCAATACATCTATGAAGTATGCATGTAACTAATTGTCCTTACAAGAATATATTAACTACGATATGTTAAGTATGAAGACAACGTTCAATTCAGCTATATAGAACACATGTATCTCAATTGTCGTTTTTGGAATATATTTATTACAAAACTTTAAAGTGGTATGCCAACACTTCAATACTTCTAAGAAGTACGCATGTAACTAATTGTCCTTATAAGATAGTAATAACTACGATTTGCTTAAGAATTTTGACAACAGTTCAATTCAGCTATATAGAACACATGTATCTCATTTGTCGTTTTTGGGATATATTTATTACAAAACTTTGGACTTGTATGCCTACACTTCAATACTTCTAAGAAAAACTTTGGAACTTATTGGCTTTACAAGAATGGAATAACAACGATTTGCTTAAAAATGATAACAACAGTTCAATTCAGCTATATAGAACACATGTATCTCATTTGTCGTTTTTGGGATATATTTATTACAAAACTTTTGACTGGTATTCCAACACTTCAATACTTCTAACAAGTACACATGTAACTAATTGTCATTACAAGAATGTAATAACTACGATTTGCTTAAGAATGATGAGAACAGATCAATTCAGCTATATAGATAACATGTATCTCAATTGTCGTTTTTAGGATATATTTATTCCAAAACTTTTGAGTGGTATGCCTACACCTCAATACTTCTAAGAAGTACACATGTAACTAATTGTCAACACAAGAATGTAATAACTACGATTTTATTAAAAATGATGACAACAGTTCAATTCCGCTATATAGAACACATATATCTCATTTGTCGTTTTTGGGATATATTTATTACAAAACTTATTACTGGAATGCCTACACTTTAATACTTCTAAGAAGTACGCATGTAATAAATTGTCCTACCAAGATTGTAGTAACTACGATTTGCTTAAAAATGATGACAACAGTTCAATTCAGCTATATAGAACACATGTATATCAATTGTCGTTTTAGGATATATTTATTACAAAACTTTAAAGTAGTATGCCTACACTTCAATACTTCTAAGAAGTACGCATGCAACTAATTGTCCTTACAGTCATGTAATAATTACGATTTCCTTAAGAATGATGACAACAGTTCATTTCAGCTATATTGAACACAAGTATCTCATTTGTCTTTTTGGGATATATTTTTTACAAAACTTTTGACTGGTATTCCTACACTTCAATACTTCTAAGAAGTCCCCTTGCAACTAATTGGCATTACAAGAATGTAATAACAACGATTTGCTTAAAAATGATGACAACCGTTCAATTCCGCTATATTGAACACATATATCTCAATTGTCTTTTTTGGAATATATTTATTACAAAACTTTTGACTGGTATGCATACACTTCAATACTTCTAAGAAGTACCCATGCAATTAATTGGCATTACAAGAATGTAATAACTACGATTTGCTTAATTATGATGACAAAAGTTCAATTCAGCTATATAGATCACATGTATCTATTTGTCGTTTTTGGGATATATTTATTACAAAACCTTTGAGTGGTACGCCTACACTTCAATACTTCTAAGAAGTACGCATGTAACTAATTGTCATTACAAGAATGTAATAACTACGATTTGCTTAATAATGATGACAACAGTTAAATTCAGCTATATAGAACACATGTATCTCATTTGTGGTTTTTGAGATATATTTATTACTAAACTTATTACTGGTATGCCTACACTTCAATACTTCTAAGAAGTACGCTTGTAACTAATTGTCATTACAAGAATGTAGTAACTACGATTTGCATAAAATGATGACAACAGTTCAATTCAGCTATATAGAACACATGTATCTCATTTGTCGTTGTTGGGATATATTTATTACAAAACTTTAAAGTGGTTTGCCTACACTTCAATACTCTAAGAAGTATGCATGTAACTAATTGTCATTACACGAATGTAATAACTACGATTTGCTTAAGTATGATGACAATAGTTCAATTCAGCTATTAGAACACATGTATCTCAAATTGTCGTTTTTGATATATATCTATTACAAAACATTCGAGTGGTATGACTACACTTCAATACTTATAAGAAGTACTCGTGTAACTAATTTGTCATTATAGCAATGTAATAACTACTATTTGCTTAAGAATGATGACAACATTTCTATTCAGCTATATAGAACACATGTATCCCATTTGTCGTTTTTGGGATATATTTATTACAAAATTAAAGTGGTATGCCTACACCTCAATACTTCTAAGAAGTACACATGTAACTTATTGTCAACACAAGAATGTAATAACTACGATTTTTTAAAAATGATGACAACAGTTCAATTCCGCTATATAGAACACATTATCTCATTTGTCGTTTTTGGGATATATTTATTACAAAAATTTATTACTGGATTGCTTACACTTCAATACTTCTAAGAAGTACGCATGTAATAAATTGTCCTTACAAGAATGTAATAACTACGATTTGCTTAAAAATGATGACAACAGTTCAATTCAGCAATATAGAACCATGATATCAATTATTCGTTTTTGGGATATATTTATTTCAAAATTTAAAATGGTATGCCTACACTTCAATACTTCTAAAGGTACGTATGCAACTAATTGTCCTTACAGCAATGTAATAACTACGATTTTGCTTAAAATGA
>JARBHB010000531.1:0-11584 GCA_029891345.1 Dryococelus australis | reverse complement strand
TAAAAACCCAAAAGGAACATTGTTCAAATAGTAATTTGAACTGTTTCATCATTTCAGAAATCGTAGTATCACTTTGTAATGACAATGGGGTTGCTAGGCACTTAAAGTATTAATTGTAGTCAAACACTTTAAATTTTTGAATAAATATACCCAAAACGACAAATGTGAACTGTTTCAAAATAGTAATTAAATTTTGCCTATTTTTAAGCAAATGGGTTTATTAATCTTGAAACAATTGTTCTGGTACCTTAGGTTTTGAATTGTAGTCTACCATTTTAAAGTTTTAATAAATATATCAAAAAACGACAAAGTAACATGGTTCAATATAAATTTGAACTGTTATCTTCAAAAGCAAATCGTTTATTACTTTTGTAAGAAAAATTAGTTAATGCACTCTTGAAGTTGAATTGTTCATCCCACTTTAAATTTTTGTAATAAAATACCCAAAAAAAAATGTAAAAATGTGTTCAACTAGTATTGAATGTTGTCATCTTTTTTGGGGCAAAAGGTTTTATTACATTTTTGTAAACAATTTTTTAAGCGTATTTTAAAAAAATTAAATTTTAGTCATACCATTTTAAAGTTTGTAAAAAATACCCCAAAAAACAAAGGATAATTGTTCTAATAGCTAAATGAATTTTATTTTTAAAGAAAATCGGTTATCATTTTCTAGTAAAAAATAAGTTGCTAGGACATCTTAGAATTTTTAATTTAGTCAAACATTTAAAAATTTGAAAAAATTTACCAAAAAAACGACAAATGTGAACATGTGTTCTATTAGAAAAATTGAACGTTTCATATTTCTTAAGAAAATGTGTTATTAAAATTTTTGTAAAACAATTAGTTCTGCTATTCTTAGAGGGTTTGTTTTTAGTCATCCCCATTTTAAATTTTTTAAAATAAATTATCAAAAAAACGACAAAGTGAACATGTGTTTACTATAAATTGATGTTGTTCTTTTTAAGAAATGTAGTTTTACATTCTTGTAAGAACAATTAGTTTACATGCGTACTCTAGAAGGATTGAATTGTATCATACCACTTTAAAGTTTTGTAATAAATATATCCCAAAAACGACAAATGGATATACATGTGTTCTAATACGAATTGAACTGTTGTCATCTTCTCAAGCAAATCGTAGTTATCACGTTCTAGAATGACAATAAGTTGCATAGGTACATCTTAGAAGTATTGAATTGTATCGAACACTTAAGTTTTGTAATAAATATATCACAAAAATGACAAATGTGATACATGTGTTCTTACTAGCTAATTGAACTGTTGTCATCATTCTTAAGCAAATCGTAGTTATTACATTCTTGTAAGAACAATTAGTTACATGCGTACTTCTTAGAAGGATTGAATTTTTAGTCATACCACTTTAAAAGTTTTGTAATAAATATATCACCAAAAACGACAAATGTGATACATGTGTTCTAACTAGCTAAATTTGAACTGTTGTCATCATTCTTAAGCAAATCGTAGTTATTACATTCTTGTAAGACAATTAGTTACATGCGTACTTCTTAGAAGGATTGAATTGTAGTCATACCACTTTAAAGTTTTGTAATAAATATATCAAAAAACGACAAATGTGATACATTGTTTCTAACTAGTGATTTGACTGTGTCATCATTCTTAAGCAAATCGTAGTTATTACATATCTTGTAAGAACAATTAGTTACATGCGTACTTCTTAGAAGGTATTGAATTGTAGTCATACACTTTAAAGTTTTGTAATAAATATATCCAAAAACGACAAATGTGATACATGTGTTCTAACTAGCTGAATTTGAACTGATGTCATCATTCTTAGGCAAATCGTAGTTATTACATTCTTGTAAGAACAATTAGTTAAATGCGTACTTCTTAGAAGGATTGAATTGTAGTCATACCACTTTAAAGTTTTGTAATAAAATATATCCCAAAAACGACTAAATGTGATACATGTGTTCTAACTAGATGATTTGAACTGTTGTCATCATTCTTAAGCAAATCGTAGTTATTACAATCTTGTAAGAACAATTAGTTACATAGCGTACTTCCTTAGAAGATTGAATTGTAGTCATACCACTTTAAAGTTTTGAATAAATATATCCCAAAAACGACAAATGTGATACATGTGTTCTAATAGTGATTGAACTGTATGTCATCATTCTAAGCAAATCGTAGTTATTACTTCTGTAATGACAATAAGTTGCTAGAACATTCTAGAAGTATTGAATTGTAGTCATAACACTTTAAAGTTTTGTAATAAATATATCACAAAAACGACAAATGTGATACATGTGTTCTAACTAGCTGAATTGAACTGTTGTCATCATTCTTAAGCAAATCGTAGTTATTACATTCTTGTAAGAACAATTAGTTACATGCGTACTTCTTAGAAGTATTGAATTGTAGTCATACCACTTTAAAGTTTTGTAATAAATATATCCCAAAACGACAAATGTAGATACATGTGTTCTAATAGCTGAATTGAACTGTTGTCATCATTCTAAGCAAATCGTAGTTATTACATTCTTGTAAGACAATTAGTTACAATGCGTACTTAGAAGGATTGAATTGTAGTCATAACACTTTAAATATTGTAATAAATATATCACAAAAACGACAAATGTGACACATGTGTTCTATCTAGCTAAATTGAACTGTTGTCATCATTCTTAAGCAAATCGTAGTTATTACATTCTTGTAATGAACAATAGTTACATAGCGTACCTCTTAGAAGTATTGAATGTAGTCATACCACTTTAAAGTTTTGTATAAATATATCCACAAAAACGACAAAGTGATACATGTGTTCTAACTAGCTAAATTGAACTGTTGTCATCATTCTAAGGCAAATCGTAGTTATTACATTCTTGTAAGGACAATTAGTTACATAGCGTACTTCTTAGAAGGATTGAATTTTAGTCATACCACTTTAAAGTTTTGTAATAAATATATCCCAAAAACGACAAATGAGATACATGTGTTCTAACTACTGAATTGAACTGTTGTCATCATTCTCAAGCAAATCGTAGTAATCACGTTCTAGTAATGACAATAAGTTGCATAGGTAAATCTTAGAAGTATTGAATTGTAGTCGTAACACTTTAAAGTTTTGTAAATAAATATATCCAAAAACGACAAATGTGATACATGTGTTCTAACTAGCTGAATTGAACTGTTGTCATCATTCTTAAGCAAATCGTAGTTATTACATTCTTGTAAGAACAATTAGTTACATGCGTACTTCTTAGAAGTATTGAATTGTAGTCATACCACTTTAAAGTTTTGTAATAAATATATCCCAAAAACGACAAATGTGAACATGTGTTCTAACTAGATGATTTGAACTGTTGTCATCATTCTTCAGCAAATCGTAGTTAATTACATTCTGTAAGACAATTAGTTACATGGTACTCTTAGAAGGATTGAATTGTAGTCAACCACTTTAAAGTTTTGAATAAATATATCCCAAAAACGACAAATGTGATACATGTGTTCTAACTAGCTGAATTGAACTGTTGTCATCATTCTTAAGCAAATCGTAGTTATTACATTCTTGTAAGGACAATTAGTTACATGCGTACTTCTTAGAAGGATTGAATTGTAGTCATACCACTTTAAAGTTTTGTAATAATATATCCCAAAAACGACAAATGTGATACATGTGTTCTAACTAGCTGAATTGAACTGTTGTCATCATTCTAAGCAAATCGTAGTTATTACATTCTTGTAAGACAATAAGTTCATGCGTACATCTTAGAAGATTGAATTGTAGTCATACCACTTTAAAGTTTTGTAATAAATATATCCCAAAAACGACAAATGTGATACATGTGTTCTAACTAGCTGAATTGAACTGTTGTCATCATTCTTAAGCAAATCGTAGTTATTACATTCTTGTAAGACAATTAGTTACATGCGTACTCTTAGAAGATTGAAATTGTAGTCATACCACTTTAAAGTTTTGTAATAAATATATCCCAAAAACGACAAATGTGTACATGTGTTCTAACTAGCTGAATTGAACTGTTGTCATCATTCTTAAGCAAATCGTAGTTATTACATTCTTGTAAGAACAATTAGTTACATGCGTACTCTTAGAAGTATTGAATTGTAGTCATACCACTTTAAAGTTTTGTAATAAATATATCACCAAAAACGACAAATGTGATACATGTGTTCTAACTAGTGAATTGAACTGTTGTATCATTCTTAAGAATAATCGTTGTTATTACATTCTTGAAGGACAATAGTTACATGGTACTTCTTAGAAGGAATTGAATTGTAGTCATACCACTTTAAGTTTTGTAATAAATATATCACAAAAACTGACAAATGTGATACATGTGTTCTAACTAGTGAATTGAACTGTTGTCATCATTCTAAGGCAAATCGTAGTTATCATTCTGTAAGAACAATAGTTACATGCGTACTCTTAGAAGATTGAATTGTAGTCATACCACTTTAAAGTTTTGTAATAAATATATCCCAAAAACGACAATGTGATACATGTGTTCTAACTAGCTGAATTGAACTGTTGTCATCATTCTAAGCAAATCGTAGTTATTACATTCTTGTAAGAACAATTAGTTACATGCGTACTCTTGAAGGATTGAATTGTAGTCATAACCACTTTAAAGTTTTGTAATAAATATATCCCAAAAACGACAAATGTGATACATGTGTTCTAACTAGCTGAATTGAACTGTTGTCATCATTCTAAGCAAATCGTAGTTATTACACTTCTTGTAAGACAATAAGTTACATAGCGTACTCTTAGAAGATTGAATTGTAGTCATACACTTTAAAGTTTTGTAATAAATATATCCCAAAAACGACAAAAGTGAAACATGTGTTCTAACTAGCTGAATTGAACTGTTGTCATCATTCTCAAGAAATCGTAGTTATCACTTCTAGTAATGACAATTAGTTGCATAGGTACATCTTAGAAGTATTGAATTGTAGTCATAACACTTTAAAGTTTTGAATAAATATATCCCAAAAACGACAAATGTGATACATGTGTTCTAACTACTGAATTGAACTGTTGTCATCATTCTAAGCAAATCGTAGTTATTACTTCTTGTAAGAACAATTAGTTACATGCGTACTTCTTAGAAGGATTGAATTGTAGTCATACCACTTTAAAGTTTTTAATAAATATATCCCAAAAACGACAAATGTGATACATGTGTTCTAACTAGCTGAATTGAACTGTTGTCATCATTCTTAGCAAAATCGAGTTATTACATTCTTGTAAGAACAATTAGTTACATGCGTACTTCTTAGAAGATTGAATTGTAGTCATACCACTTTAAAGTTTTGTAATAAAATATATCCAAAAACGACAATGTGATACATGTGTTCTAACTAGATGATTTGAACTGTGTCATCATTCTTAAGCAAATCGTGTTATTACATTCTTGTAAGAACAATTAGTTACATGCGTACTTCTTAGAAGTATTGAATTGTAGTCATACCACTTTAAAGTTTTGTAATAAATATATCCCAAAAACGACAAATGTGATACATGTGTTCTAACTAGCTGAATTGAACTGTTGTCATCATTCTTAAGCAAATCGTAGTTATCATTCTTGTAAGGACAATTAGTTACATGCGTACTTCTTAGAAGGATTGAATTGTAGTCATACCACTTTAAAGTTTTGTAATAAATATCCCAAAAACGACAAATGTGATACATGTGTTCTAACTAGCTGAATTGAACTGTTGTCATCATTCTTAAGCAAATCGTAGTTATTACATTCTTGTAAGACAATTAGTTACATGCGTACCTCTTAGAAGTATTGAATTGTAGTCATACCACTTTAAAGTTTTGTAATAAATATATCACAAAAACGACAAATGTGATACATGTGTTCTAACTAGATGATTTGAACTGTTGTAATCATTCTTAAGCAAATCGTAGTTTATTACATCTTTATAAGAACAATAAGTTACATGGTACTTCTTAGAAGTATTGAATTGAGTCTTACACTTTAAAGTTTTGTAATAAATATATCCAAAAACGACAAATGTGATACATGTGTTCTAACTAGTGAATTGAACTGTTGTCATCATTCTTAAGCAAATCGTAGTTATTACATTCTTGTAAGAACAATTAGTTACATGCGTACTCTTGAAGGATTGAATTGTAGTCATACCACTTTAAAGTTTTGTAATAAATATATCCCAAAAACGACAAATGTGATACATGTGTTCTAACTAGTGAATTGAACTGTTTCATCATTCTTAAGCAAATCGTAGTTTATCATTCTTGTAAGACAATATAGTTACATGGTACTCTTAGAAGTATTGAATTGTAGTCATAACACTTTAAAGTTTTGTAATAAATATATCCCAAAAACGACAAATGTGTACATGTGTTCTAACTAGCTGAATTGAACTGTTGTCATCATTCTAAGCAAATCGTAGTTATTACATTCTTGTAATGACAATAAGTTACATGCGTATCTTAGAAGATTGAATTGTAGTCATACACTTAAAGTTTTGTAATAAATATATCCAAAAAACGACAAATGTGATACATGTGTTCTAACTAGCTGAATTGAACTGTTGTCATCATTCTAAGCAAATCGTAGTTATCACATTCTTGTAATGACAATAAGTTGCATAGGTACTCTTAAACGATTGAAGTATTGAATTGTAGTCATAACACTTTAAAGTTTTGTAATAAATATATCCCAAAAACGACAAATGTGATACATGTGTTCTAACTACTTGAATTGAACTGTTGTCATCATTCTAAGCAAATCGTAGTTATTACATTCTTGTAAGACAATAAGTTACATGCGTACTTCTTAGAAGGATTGAATTGTAGTCATAACCACTTTAAAGTTTTGTAATAAATATATCCCAAAAACGACAAATGTGTACATGTGTTCTAACTAGTGAATTGAACTGTTGTCATCATTCTTAGCAAATCGTAGTTATTACATTCTGTAAGACAATAATTATAATGCGTACTCTTAGAAGATTGAATTGTAGTCATACCACTTTAAAGTTTTGTAATAAATATATCCCAAAAACGACAAATGTGATACATGTGTTCTAACTAGCTGAATTGAACTGTTGTCATCATTCTAAGCAAATCGTAGTTATTACATTCTGTAAGACAATAAGTTACATGCGTACTTCTTAGAAGTATTGAATTGTAGTCATAACACTTTAAAGTTTGTAATAAATATATCCCAAAAACGACAAATGTGATACATGTGTTCTAACTAGCTGAATTGAACTGTTGTCATCATTCTTAAGCAAATCGTAGTTATTACATTCTTGTAAGAAAATTAGTTACATGCGTACTTCTTAGAAGATTGAATTGTAGTCATACACTTTAAAGTTTTGTAATAAATATATCCAAAAACGACAAATGTGATACATGTGTTCTAACTAGCTGAATTGAACTGTTGTCATCATTCTTAAGCAAATCGTAGTTATACACTTTGTAATGACAATAAGTTACATAGGTACTTCTAGAAGTATTGAATTGTAGTCATAACACTTAAAGTTTTGTAATAAATATATCCCAAAAACGACAAATGTGATACATGTTCTAACTAGCTGAATTGAACTGTTGTCATCATTCTAAGCAAATCGTTGTTATTACATTCTGTAAGGACAATAGTTACATGCGTACTTTAGAAGATTGAATTGTAGTCATACCACTTTAAAGTTTTGTAATAAATATATCCCAAAAACGACAAATGTGATACATGTTTCTAACTAGCTGAATTGAACTGTTGTCATCATTCTAAGAAATCGTAGTTTACATTCTAGTAAAGCAATAAGTTACATGGTAATCTTAGAAATTGAATTGTAGTCATACACTTTAAAGTTTTGTAATAAATATATCCCAAAAACGACAAATGTACTGTGTCATTTACTAGCTGAATTGAACTTGTATCATTTAAGCAAATCGTAGTTATTACATTCTGTAAGACAATTATAATGCTAGGTACTCTTAGAAGTATTGAATTGTAGTCATACACTTTAAAGTTTTGTAATAAATATATCCCAAAAACGACAAATGTGATACATGTGTTCTAACTAGCTGAATTGAACTGTTGTCATCATTCTTAAGCAAATCGTAGTTATTACATTCTTGTAAGACAATAAGTTACATGCGTACTTCTTAGAAGATTGAATTGTAGTCATACCACTTTAAAGTTTGTAATAAATATATCCCAAAAACGACAAATGTGTACATGTGTTCTAACTAGCTGAATTGAACTGTTTCATCATTCTTAAGCAAATCGTAGTTATACATTCTTGTAAGACAATAAGTTACATGCGTTATTCTTAGAAGTATTGAATTGTAGTCATACCACTTTAAAGTTTTGTAATAATATATCCAAAAACGACAAATGTGATACATGTGTTCTAACTAGCTGAATTGAATGTTGTCATCATTCTAAGCAAATCGTATTTATTACATTCTGTAAGAATAGTTAATGCGATTCTAGAAGATTGAATTGTAGTCATAACACTTTAAAGTTTTGTAATAAATATATCCCAAAAACGACAAAGTGTTACATGTGTTCTAACTAGCTGAATTGAACTGTTGTCATCATCTTCAAGCAAATCGTAGTTATTACATTTGTAAGACAATAAGTTACATGGTACTCTTAGAAGTATTGAATTGTAGTCATACACTTTAAAGTTTTGTAATAAATATATCCAAAAACGACAAATGTGTTACATGTGTTCTACTAGCTGAATTGAATGTTGTCATCATTCTTAAGCAAATCGTAGTTATACATTCTGTAATGACAATAAGTTCATAGGTACATCTTAGAAGTATGAATTGTAGTCATACCACTTTAAAGTTTTGTAATAAATATATCCCAAAAACGACAAATGTGTTACATGTGTTCTAACTAGCTGAATTGAAACTGTTGTCATCATTCTAAGCAAATCGTAGTTATTACATTTTGTAAGACAATAGTTACATGGTAAGTTACATGCGTACTCTTAGAAGTATTGAATTTGTAGTCATACCACTTTAAAGTTTTGTAAATAAATATATCCCAAAAACGACAAATGTGATACATGTGTTCTAACTAGCTGAATTGAACTGTTGTCATCATTCTAAGCAAATCGTAGTTATCACTATTCTATGTAAGAACAATTAGTTACATGGTACTTCTTAGAAGTATTGAATTGTAGTCATACCACTTTAAAGTTTTGTAATAAATATATCCCAAAAACGACAAATGTGATACATGTGTTCTAACTATGAATTGAACTGTTGTCATCATTCTCAAGCAAATCGTAGTATACTTCTTATACAATATTCATGTACCTTAGAAGTATTGATTATCAACATTTAAAGTTTGTAATAATATATCCCAAAAAACCCCCCCCCCCCCCCCCCCCCCCCCCCCCCCCCCCCCCCCCCCCCCCCCCCCCCCCCCCCCCCCCCCCCCCCCCCCCCCCCCCCCCCCCCCCCCAAATTTAATTTTAACTACTAAGAATTGCTTTCAAAATCGTAGTAACTTTTAAGACAATAGTCATAATCTTAAGTGAATTTTCATACCTTTAAAGTTTGTAAATATCCAAAAAACAAATGGATACATGTGTTCTAATAAATAATTTTTCCTTAAAAATTTTATTACATTGTAAGGACAATATTTTTTTGAAATATTATAATTTAATTAAAAAATAATCCCAAAAACGAAAATGATACATGTCTAACACTGAATTGACTTTGTCTCATCTTAAGAATGTTTATTACATTCTGTAAGACAATATTTAATCTTTCTTAAAGTTTGAATTGTGTCATACCACTTTAAGTTTTGTTAATAAATATATCCAAAAACGACAATGTTAATTGTTTAGACAGTAATTGAACTTTGCTCATTCCTGAAATCGTATTATCAGTTCTAGTAATGACAAATTAATAGTTTCTTAGAAGTATTAATTTATCATAACACTTAAGTTTTGTAATAAATATATCAAAAAAGACAATGTGATCAGTGTTTCTAGATGAATTGATTTGTCATCTTTCTTGCAAAATGTTTTATTACATTTTGTAAAACAATAAGTTACATCTCTCTTTAGAATTGAATTGTAGTCATACCACTTTAAAGTTTGTAATAAATATATCCCAATAAAAATAAATGTGCATTGTTCTAACAGCTGAATTGAATGTTGTCATCATCTAAGAAATCTTTGTTATTACATTCTTGTAAGACAAGTTTCTTTGGGCTACTTCTTAGAATTTGAATTGTGATCATACACTTTAAATTTTTAAATAAAATATACCCAAAAAACCCAAATGAACATGTGTTTTAACTAGCTAATTGAATGTTGTCTCATTCTTAAGCAAATCGTATTTATTACATTCTTTAAAGGGAACAATTATTTAAAAGTTACTTTTTAAGGTTGAATTGTAGTCATACCACTTTAAAGTTTTGTAAAAAATAATCCCAAAAACGACAAATGTGTACATGTGTTTTTAACTAGATGATTTGAACTGTTGTATCATTTAAGAAATCGTATTTTTTAACTAAAATTTAAAATTAATTTTTAAAGGAATAATTTAGAAGTATTAATTTAGTTTTAACCTTTAAATTTAAAAAATAATCAAAAAAACGAAATATTAAATTTTAACTGTTATTAAACAAACGTTGTACATTCTGGAAATTAAGTTATTTCCTTAAATAAAAAAAAAAAATTAAGGTTTTTAAAATATTAAAATGTGTAAACTTTTTAATTTTTAATTTTTAAAAATTTTAAAAAAACCAAAAAAATTTTAGTTTTTTAAACTAATTGAATTTGTCTCCTTAACAAATCGTATTTAATTAATTTTTAAAAACAATATTAATGCTATTCTTGAAGTTGAATTTAGTCAACATTTAAAGTTGTAAAAATATCCATAAAAAAAATTAAAATGTCAAAGTAACTTTAAATTTGTAAATTAAATTTAAAATCGTTTATAACATTCTTTAAGAAAATAATTAAATGGTATTTTAAAGTTTGAGTTATCTAACTTTAAATTTTGTAAAAAATACCAAAAAAAACAATTTAAATGTTTTAATAGTAATTAAACTGTTATATATTCTAAGAAATGTAGTTTCCTCTGAAGAATAATTTAGGAATTTTCTTAAAAAATTTAATTTTAAACAATATTAAATTTTAAAATAATTTACAAACCCAATGTATAATGTATTCAAAAATGAAAGAATTTTGTATTAAAATCGTTGATTCATTCTTAAATTTTAAATTTATTCAAGGTAATTTAAGTTTGAATTGTATTAATTTAAATTTTGAAAAATTTATACAAAAACGAAAAGGTTTTATGTTTAAAGCTAATTGAAATTGTTTTTTTATTCTAAGCAAATCGTTAATTACATTTTGTAAACAATAAATTAATTATTCTTAGAAGTTGAATTGTATCATAACTTTAAAGTTTTGAAAAAATTTAAAATCCCAAAAACGAAAATTGAAAAATTTTCTAACTAGCTGAATTAATTGTCTTTCATTCTACAAATTACTTTTAATCGAAAAATTTTTTTAAATTAAATTTTTTTAACTTTTAAAAATTTTTTAAAATTATAAAAAAAATAAAA
>JARBHB010000530.1:0-11585 GCA_029891345.1 Dryococelus australis | reverse complement strand
AATTCGGCATATAAACCATTTTTCTCATTTTCGTTTTTGGGTTAATTTTTTTTTCAAAACTTTTGACTGGTTTTCCACACATCAATACTTCAAAATTTACAAATGTAACTAATTGTCCTTACGAATTTTTCAAACTCTTCGCTCAAAGAAAAACAATAAGTTCAATTCAGCTTAAGACACATTACTCATTTTCGTTTTTGGTTAAATATTAATTACAAAACTTTTGATTTGTATCCACACTTCAATATCTAAAATACGTGTAACTAATTTGCCCTTTCAAGATGAAAATAACTACGATTGCTAAGAAGGATGACATAGTTCAATTCGCTAAGTAACATGTTTTCATTGTCGTTTTGGTTTAAATATTTATTATAAACTTTGATTATCCCCACACTTCAATATTCTAAAAAATACCCCTGTAAAAATTGTCCATTACAAGATTGTAATAACTACGATTTGCTTAAGAATGATGAAACGTTCAATTCAGCTATTTTAGAAACATTTACTCATTTGCCCTTTTTTTGGGATGTATTTATATAAAACTTTGATTTTAAATACTTACACTCAATACTTTAGAAGAACGCATGTAATAATTTTTCCTTACAAAAATTTAAAAAACTACCATTTGCTTAAGAATGATGACAACAGTTCAATTCAGCTAAAATAGAACACATTTTACTCCTTGTCGTTTTGGTTTATATTTATTAAAAACTTTGAAGTGTTGCCTTACACTTCAATATTCCTAAGAAGAAACCATGTAAAAAATTTGCCCTTACAAGATTGTAATTTCTTACAAAAATTGTAATTTACTGTAATTAACTACGATTTGCTTAAGAAGATGACAACAGTTCAATCAGCTATATAGAACACATGTTACTCATTTGTCGTTTTTGGGTATATTTATTAAAACTTTTGAGGTTGTATACCACAATTCAATACTTCAAGAATACGCCATGTAACTAATTGTCCTTACAAGAATGTAATAACTACGATTTGCTTAAGAATGATGACAACAGTTCAATTCAGCTATATAGTACACATGTTATCTCATTTGTCGTTTTGGGGTATATTTATTACAAAACTTTTGACGGGTTTATGCCTACACATCAATACTCTAAGAAGTACGCATGTAACAAATTGTCCTTACAATACAAGTACCATGAAATTGTCTTCAAGAATTATAACTTGTTAAGAATACACAGTTCATAGAAGACAGTTTTTCGTTTTGATTTTATTAAAATTTGAGTGCTCACTACTAGAGTCATAAATTCTTAAGATTGAATTACATTTTAAGATATGAACAGTCAATCAGCTATAAAAACATGTACTCATTTGTCGTTTTGTTATTATTAAAATTTTGTTCCTAACAAATCTGAAACTAACATTGTCTAAATGAATAACACATTTTAAGAATGAAACATATCGCTAATAGAACATTACATTTTCGTTGAATATTTATTCAAACTTTGATGTAAAATCTAAAAAACATGTAAAATGTCCTTACAAGAAAATAACTACATTGTAGAGAAATAATCATTAAACACTGTTCATTTTTTAATTTTTCAAATTTTAGAAACATACTCTAAGAAATAAGTACAATTTTTAAAGATGAATAATCATTCCAAGAATGAAAATCATTTTAAAACATGTATATTTTTGGTTATTTAAAAAACTTTAGTATGCCAACTTCATATCTAAGAAACGTGTAAATTTTTAAGTGAATAACTGATTTCTAAATATGAACATTCAATTCAGTATATAAAATTTCTATTGTCTTTTGTAATTTATAAAAATTTATGTATCACACTTCAATATTAAGAAACATGTATATGTCTAGATTAATAAAATTTTAAGAATGAGAAAATTCAATTACTATATAGAAACATGTACATTTGTCGTTTGGATATTTAATAAACTTGATTCATAATCAACTCTAAAACATGAATGTCTTAAAATTATAAACTTTTTAAATGAACAACTTAACATTAACATGTTCATTGTTTTTTATTCAAAACTTTGATTTACATCATTTAAAATTAATTTCTAAAGAATAAATAATTTAGAGTAAAGTCAATCTATAAAACAATTTCTTTGTTTTTTGTATTTTAAATTTGTATTATTCAAACTTTAAATCTAACTAATTCCTAAATTATAACTAATTTTAGAATGAGAACATTCATCAGCTATATAGACACATGTTACTCATTTTCGTTTTTGGTTATTTATAAAAACTTTTGATGTATCCTACACTTCAATATTCTAAGAGTACCATGAATATTGCCTAAAATTAAATACGATTTGCTTAAGAATGATGACAACAGTTCAATTCAGCTATATAAATACATGTTACTCATTTTCGTTTTTTGGATTTATTTATTACAAAACTTTTAGAGGTTCCTACACTCAATACTTCTAAGAAATACCCATGAACTAATTGTCCTTACAAGATGTAATAACTACATTTGTTAAGAATATGACAACAGTTCAATTCAGCTATATAGAACACTGTTACTCATTTGTTGTTTTTGGGATATAATTTATTAAAAACTTTTTGTGATAATCCTTACATTCAATACTTCTAAGAAGTACCATGTAACTAATTGTCCTTACAAGAATGTAATACTACGATTTGTTAAGATTATGACAACTTTCAATTCAGCTATATAGAAACATGTACTATTTGTTTTTAGATTATTTATTACAAAACTTTTGATGTATGACTACACTCAATACTCTAAGAATTACATGTAACTAATTGTCTTTACAAATGATAATACATTTGCTTAAGAATATGAACAGTTCATTCGCTATATAGAATTATTACTCATTTGTGTTTTTGGATATATTTAATTAAAACTTTTGATTATTGCCTACATCAAATTCTAAAAATACGAATGTAATAATGTCCTTCAAATAGAATAACTACGATTTGCTTAAGAATGAATGACAAAGTTCAATAGTAAAAGAAACATGTATCTATTTTCGTTTTTGGTATATTTATTAAAAACTTTTGATGTATCACACATCAATATTTAGAAAACGCTGTAACAATTGTCCTTACAAGATGTAATAACTACGATTTGCTTAAGAATGAGACAACATTCAATTCAGCTAATAGAACACATTTTACTCATTTGTCGTTTTGGATTTATTATAAAAACTTTGAGTTATTACCTACAACTTCAATACTTCTAAGAAGTACGCATGTAATAATTGTCCTTACAAGAAATGTAATAACTACCATTTGCTTAAGAATGATGACAACATTCAATTCAGCTATATAGAACACATGTTACTCATTGTCGTTTTTGGATATATTTATTACAAAACTTTTGATGGTATGCCTACACTCAATACTTCTAAGAATACGCATGTAACTAATTGTCCTTACAAGATGTAATAACTACGATTTGCTTAAGAATGATGACAACAGTTCAATTCAGCTATATAGAACACATGTTACTCATTGTCGTTTTTGGATATATTTATTATCAAAACTTTTGAGTTGTATCCTACACTTCAATACTCTAAGAAGTACCATGTAACTAATTGTCCTTACAAGAATGTAATAACTACGATTTGCTTAAGAATGATGACAACAGTTCAATTCAGCTATATAGAACACATGTTACTCATTTGTCGTTTTTTGGTTATATTTATTTAAAACTTTTAGTGTATGCCTACACTTCAATACTCTAAGAAGTACCATGTAACTAATTGTCCTTACAAGAATGTAATAACTACGATTTGCTTAAGAATGATGACAACAGTTCAATTCAGCTATATAGAACACATGTTCTCATTTGTCGTTTTTGGGATATATTTATTATAAAACTTTTGAGTTGTATCCTACACTTCAATACTTCTAAGAAGTACGCATGTAACATAATTGTCCTTACAAGATTGTAATAACTACGATTTGCTTAAGAATGATGACAACAGTTCAATTCAGCTATATAGAACACATGTTACTCATTTGTCGTTTTAGGATTATTTATTAAAAACTTTTGATGTATGCCTACAACTTCAATACTTCTAAGAAGTACCCATGCAACTAATTGTCCTTACAAGAATGTAATAAGTACGATTTGTTAAGAATGATGACAACAGTTCAATTCAGCTATATAGAACACATGTTACTCATTTGTGTTTTGGATATATTTATTAAAACTTTTGATGTATACCTACAATCAATACTTCTAAAATACCCATGAACTAATTGTCCTTACAAGAATGTAATAACACGATTTGTTAAGAATGATGACAACAGTTCAATTCAGCTATATAGAACACATGTTACTCATTTGTCGTTTTTGGATATATTTATTACAAAACTTTTGACTGTATGCCTACACTCAATACTTCTAAGAATACGCATGTAACTAATTGTCCTTACAAGAATGTAATAACTACGATTTGCTTAAGAATGATGACAACAGTTCAATTCAGCTATATAGAACACATTTACTCATTTGTCGTTTTGGGATATATTTATTACAAACTTTTGATGTATCCTACAATCAATACTTCTAAGAATACCATGTAACTAATTGTCTTACAAGAATTAATAACTACGATTTGCTTAAGAATATGACAACAGTTCAATTCGCTATATAGAACCATGTTACTCATTTGTGTTTTTGGATATATTTATTAAAACTTTTGATGTATCCACACTCAATACTTCTAAGAATACGATGTAACTAATTGTCCTTACAAGAATGTAATAACTACGATTTGCTAAGAAGATGACAAAGTTCAATTCAGCTATATAGAACACATGTACTCATTGTCGTTTTGGTATATTTATTAAAAACTTTGATGTATGCCTACACATCAATACTCTAAAAAACCTGTAACTAATTGTCCTTACAAGATGTAATAACTACGATTTGCTTAAGAATGATGACAACAGTTCAATTCAGCTATATAGAACACATTTACTCATTTGTCGTTTTGGGATGTATTTATATAAAACTTTTGAGTTATCCTACACTTCAATACTTCTAAAAGTACCATGTAAATTGTCCTTACAAGAATTAATATACGATTTGTTAAGAATGATGACAACAGTTCAATTCAGCTATATAGACACATGTACTCATTTGTCGTTTTTGGTTATATTTATTAAAAACTTTTGAGTGTATGCTACACTTCAATACTCTAAGAAGTACCATGTAAAATTGTCCTTACAAGATGTAATAACTACGATTTGCTTAAGAATGATGAAACAGTTCAATTCACTATATAGAAACATGTTACTCATTTGTCGTTTTTGGATATATTTATAAAAACTTTTGAGTTGTATCTACACTCAATACTCTAAAAGACGCATGTAATAATTGTCCTTACAAGAATTATAACTACATTTGCTTAAGAATATGACAACAGTTCAATTCGCTATATAGAACACATTTACTCACTTGTCGTTTTGGATTGTATTATTACAAAACTTTTGAAGTTGCTTACACTTCAATACTTCTAAGAAGTACCATGCATCTAATTGTCCTTACAAGATGTAATGTACGATTTGTTTAAGAATGATGACAACAGTTCAATTCAGCTATATAGAACACATGTTACTCATTTGTTGTTTTTGGATATATTTATTTTAAAACTTTTTAGTTGTATACCTACAATTCAATACTGCCAAGAATAACCCATGCAACTAATTGTCCTTACAAGAATGTAATAACACGATTTGTTTAAGAATATGACAACAGTTCAATTCAGCTATATAGAACACATGTTACTCATTTGTGTTTTTGGGATATATTTTATTACAAACTTTTGACTGTTATGACTTCACTTCAATACTTCTAAGAAGTACGCATGTAACAAATTGTCCTTACAAGAATGTAATTACCTACGATTTCTTAAGAATGATGAACAACAGTTCAATTACAGCTATATAGAACACATGTTACTCATTTGTCGTTTTAAGATATATTTATTACAAAACTTTTGAATTGTATGCCTACAATCAACAACTTCTAAGAAATACACATGTAACTAATTGTTCCTTTACAAGAATGCAATAACTACGATTTGCTTAAGAATGATGACAACAGTTCAATTCGCTATATAGAACACATGTTACTCATTTGTCGTTTTTGGATATATTTATTTCAAAAACTTTTGACTGTATCCGACACATCAATACTTCTAAGAAATACGAATGTAACTAATTGTCCTTACAAGAATGCAATAACTACGATTCGCTCAAGAAGATGACAATAGTTCAATTCAGCTATATAGAACACATGTATCTCATTTATCGTTTTTGGTATATTTATTACAAAACTTTTGACTGTATGCCACACATCAATACTTCTAAGAAATACGCCATGTAACTAATTGTCCTTACAAGATGTAATAACTACGATTTGCTTAAGAATGATGACAACAGTTCAATTCAGCTATATAGAACACATTTTACTCATTTGTCGTTTTTTGGATGTATTTATATAAAACTTTTTAGATATGCTACACTTCAATACTTCTAAGAAGTACGCATGTAAATAATTGTCCTTACAAGAATTGTAATAACTACGATTTGCTTAAGAATGATGACAACAGTTCAATTCAGCTATATATAGTACACATGTTATCTCATTTGTCGTTTTTGGTATATATTTATTATAAAACTTTTGAGTGGTATGCCTACACTTCAATACTCTAAGAAGTACCATGTAAATATTTGTCTTACAAGATTGTAATAACTACGATTTGCTTAAGAATGATGAAAACAGTTCAATTCAGCTATATAGAACACATGTTACTCATTTGTCGTTTTTGGGATATATTTATATAAAAACTTTTGAGTGTATACTACACTTCAATACTGCTAAGAAGTAACGCATGTAACTAATTGTCCTTACAAGAATGTAATAACTACGATTTGCTTAAGAATATGACAACAGTTCAATTCAGCTATATAGAACACATGTTACTCATTTGTCGTTTTAAGGATATATTTATTAAAACTTTTGAATTGTATGCTACACATCAATACTTCTAAGAAGAACCATGTAACTAATTGTCTTACAAGAATGAATAACTACGATTTGCTTAAGAATGATGACAACAGTTCAATTCAGCTATATAGAACACATGTTACTCATTTGTCGTTTTTGGATATATTTATTACAAAACTTTTGAGTGTGTAATACACATTCAATACTCTAAGAATACCATGAACTAATTGTCCTTACAAGAATGTAATAACTACGATTGCTTAAGAATGATGACAACAGTTTCAATTCAGCTAAATAGAACACATGTTACTCATTGTCGTTTTTGGGTATATTTATTACAAAACTTTTGACTGGTATGCCTACACTCAATACTCTAAGAAAACCCATGTAAATAATTGTCCTTACAAGAATGTAATAACTACGATTTGCTTAAGAATGATGACAACAATTAATTCAGCTATATAAATCACATTTACTCATTTGTCGTTTTTGGATATATTTATACAAAACTTTTGACTGTATGCCTACACATCAATACTTCTAAGAAATACGCATGTAAACTAATTGTCCTTACAAGAATGTTAATAACTACGATTTGCTTAAGAATGATGACAACAGTTCAATTCAGCTATATAGAACACATGTTACTCATTTGTCGTTTTTGGGATATATTTATTACAAAACTTTTGAGTGGTATCCTACACATCAATACTCTAAGAATACGCATGTAACTAATTGTCCTTACAAGAATGTAATTAACTACGATTTGCTTAAGAATGATGACAACAGTTCAATTCAGCTATATAGAACACATGTTATCTCATTTGTCGTTTTTGGGTATATTTATTACAAAACTTTTGAGTTGTATGACCTACACTTCAATACTCTAAGAAGTACGCATGTAACTAATTGTCCTTACAAGAATGTAATAACTACGATTTGCTTAAGAATGATGACAACAGTTCAATTCAGCTATATAGAACACATGTTACTCATTTGTCGTTTTTGGATTATTTATTACAAAACTTTTGAGTGTATCCTACACTTCAATACTTCTAAGAAGTACCATGTAACTAATTGTCCTTACAAGAATGTAATAACTACGATTTGCTTAAGAATGATGACAACAGTTCAATTCAGCTATATAGAACACATGTTACTCATTTGTCGTTTTTGGGTTATATTTATTTAAAACTTTTGAGTGTATGCCTACACTTCAATACTCTAAGAATACGCATGTAACTAATTGTCCTTACAAGAATGTAATAACTACGATTTGCTTAAGAATGATGACAACAGTTCAATTCAGCTATATAGAACACATGTTACTCATTTGTCGTTTTTGGGATATATTTATTACAAAACTTTTGAGTGTATGCTACACTTCAATACTTCTAAGAAGTACGCATGTAACTAATTGTCCTTACAAGAATGTAATACTACGATTTGCTTAAGAATGATGACAACAGTTCAATTCAGCTATATAGAACACATGTTACTCATTTGTCGTTTTTTGGATATATTTATTAAAAACTTTTGATGTATGCCTACAATCAATACTTCTAAGAAATACCATGTAACTAATTGTCCTTACAAGAATGTAATAACTAACGATTTGCTTAAGAATGATGACAACAGTTCAATTCAGCTATAATAGAACACATGTTACTCATTGTCGTTTTTGGGATATATTTATTAAAAACTTTTGATTGTAATGCCTACACTTCAATACTTCTAAGAAGTACGCATGTAAATAATTGTCCTTACAAGAATGTAATAACTACGATTTGCTTAAGAATGATGACAACAGTTCAATTCAGCTATATAGAACACATGTTATCTCATTTGTCGTTTTTGGGTTATATTTATTACAAAACTTTTGAGTGGTATGCCTACACTCAATATCTCTAAGAAGTACGCATGTAATCAATTGTCCTTACAAGATGTAATAACTACGATTTGCTTAAGAATGATGACAACAGTTCAATTCAGCTATATAGAACACATGTTACTCATTTGAACTTATATCTCATCAATCTCTAAAACATTAAATTGTCCTACAATAATACGATCTAAAAGCAATTCATCATATATAAACACAGTCCATTCTTGTATATACAACTTACACAATCTAAATACTACATGTCTAATGTAAACGATTCTTAATCAACAGTCATCCTAAAACCTTACTCTGTCTTTGGGTATTATAACTTAACACATATACTCAAGACAGTAATAATCCTACAAAATAACATTGAATAAAATTCATTCATATAACACATTCCATTCTTTTTGTATTTATAAACTTGAGTATCCTACAATCAATCTAATACCTGTAATGTCTACAAGATTAATACTACATTTGCTTAAAATGAAACATCAATTCCTAATAAAACTTACCATTTGTTTGATTATTTATATAAAATTGATTAACACACTCAATACTCTAAAAGCATTATATGTCTACAAATTAATAACTACATTTGCTAAGAATATGACACAGTTCAATCACATATGACATTCATGTCTTTGTATTATAAACTTTAGTATCTACACTTCAATATTCTAATACCATGATATTGTCTTACAAATTAATACTACATTTGTTAAGAATATGAACATCAATTACTATATAAACATTTACTCATTCGTTTTGATATATTATATAAAACTTTTGAGTTACTACATCAATACTCTAGAAAACCATGATATGTCCTTAAGATAAACACATTCTTAAAATATACACAGTTAATTCCTAAAACACATTACCATTGTCTTAGATATTTATAAAACTTGAGTTCTACCTCAATATCAAAACATAATTGTCTACAATGTAATTACATTTGTTAGAATGATGACAACATAATTCAGCTAATAAAAATTTACCATTTTTTTGGATTATTATAAAACTTGAGTGTATCCTATCAATACTCAAAAAACATGAAAATTGTCCTAAAGAGTAATACGATTTAATGATGACAACATATCCTAAACACATTACATTTTTGATTATCAATTATTCTACCATATTCAAAATACCAAAATTTCTCAATAAAACTACATTTTTTTTTGAAATTTATTTATAACTACATTCAATACTCTAAGAATACCATGTAACAAATTGTCCTTACAAGAATTATAACTACGATTTGCTTAAGAATGATGACAACAGTTCAATCAGCTATATAGAACACATGTTACTCATTGTCGTTTTTGGATATATTTATTACAAACTTTTGATTGTATGCCTACAATCAATACTTCTAAGAAATACCATTAACTAATTGTCTTTACAGAATGTAATAACTACGATTTGCTTAAGAATGATGACAACAGTTCAATTCGCTATTAGACACATGTTACTCATTTGTCGTTTTTGGGTAATTTATTTAAAACTTTTATGGTATGCCACACTCAATACTTCTAAAAATACGCATGTAAAATTGTCCTTACAAATGAATAACATACGTCAAGGATAAATAGTTCAATTACTATATAGAACACATTATCTCATTTCGTTTTGGGTTTATTATAAAAATTTTGACGTACTACATTATATTCTAAGAAACTCATACTTAATAATTGCCTTACAAACTGTAATTACTAGATTGCTAGATATGTCACATTCATTAGATATGAAACATTTATCACGGTTTTTTGGATGTATTTATTACTTTTGGTTTATACTTACTTAAAACTTTAAGAGTACCATTAATAACTTCTTTCAAGATATCATCACATTTCTTAAAATGTATAACAGTTTTTAAGATATGTGACAAATGTTCAATTGCTTATAGTAACTTGTATATTTAGTTTAAAATTTTGATAATGGTATTACAAACTTCAATATTTAAGAATACATGTAAATACTTGTATATACAGATGTAATAAAATTTCTTAAGAATGTGATGACAATTCAATTTAAGAATAACAACATTTATCTTTTGTAATGTTATATTAAATTTTAAGTTGTAATATTACTACAAACTTTGAATGATATGTAACTAATTCACTTCAAGAATGTATAATACCATTTCTTAAGAATGATACAACACTTCAATTTCTTAATAGAAACACATTTCCAATTAGTACTTTAGTTTTTTTACAAATTTTGAGAGTTTCTTAACTTTTATTTTGAAAAAACATGCACTAATTGTCCTTACAAGTGTAATGTTACCATTTAAAGATGCAACAGTAATTCGCTTATAAGATACATGTACTCATTTCTGTTTTATGAATATTTATTATAAAACTTTTGAGTTTATACCAATTCTATTTATACAAAACCTTGACTAATTGCCTTTAAATAAGTATACAAGAATTTGCTTAAACTAATTGACTATAATGACAATTACCACTTTACACATTCGTCGTTTTTGATTATTTATACAAAACTTTTGCTTTATGCCTACCCCATTACTATAAAGTACGCATGTAAATAATGTCCTTCAAGAATGTAAAACTACGATGAATGAACATCTTAACAATATTTAATAATTACATCATTTGCTTTTTGGATATATATTACAAAACTTATTATACCAATCACTTTACTTTATGTAATATTTCCTTAAAAATTTTATAACTACATTGCTTAAAAATGAAAAA
>JARBHB010000053.1:0-36234 GCA_029891345.1 Dryococelus australis | reverse complement strand
CCTTTCTTTTTTGGGTTGGGGGGGGGACTTTCAAATAAAAAAACCCCACCACACACCCCCCCCGCCATTAGGTTTATTCTTCTTTTACTTACTTCACAATTTCATGACACAATTTTCCCCGCCCTCAGCATTCAGAGACAACACTCATACACATTCGAGTACAAAAATAACATTTCCCTATGCTGTACGCCACGTTCTCTTTTTTTTCTCCTTAATGGTGGGCCCAAGCCCCGGAGAAGATCGAGAAGAAACCAGGGAAGTGAAAATTTGGGGGGGACCCCGGGGAGGGGAGGGGGAGGGGGAAGAAGCCCCCGGGAAAAAGCCCGGGGAGAAGAAAAGGAAAAAAAAGAATAAAAAAGGAAAGGGGAGAAGGCCGCCCCCCCCCAAAAAGCCACAAAAAGAAAAAACCCCCCGCCCCATTCAGGAAGGGGGAAAAAAAAAGGTTTGGGGGATAAACGAACATGAAAAAAGAAAAAATAAAAAAAAAGGGAAAGAGCCAGATTCCTCCGGGAAATTCGGGGGAAAAAAGCCCGGGGGGGGAAAAGGGAGGAACCCTCAAAAAAAAAAAAAGAAAAAGGTTTTGGAAATTGGGGGGAAAATTCGAAAGGGGAAAGGAAGG
This sequence comes from Dryococelus australis, assembly GCA_029891345.1. NCBI lineage: Eukaryota > Metazoa > Arthropoda > Insecta > Phasmatodea > Phasmatidae > Dryococelus > Dryococelus australis. The sequence goes on along the minus strand of JARBHB010000053.1, from coordinate 35,615 downwards.
GAGGGGAATAAAAAAGGAGAAGGGAAAGGGGGGAAAAGGGGAAGAAGGTTTAAGGGAAGATCCTGGGGAAGGGGGGACACCTCAGGCCCCCCGCCCCCCAATCCCCCGTTGGGAAATACTTTTGGCCGCCCGTTTTTCCCGGTTTTTGGGGGAAAGGGGTTTTGTTTTTCCCTGCAAAAAAAACCCCCCCCCCCAGCGCTATTTTTTTGGGGTTTTTGGGTGGGAAAAAAAAAAACCCCCCCCCCCTTGGGTTTTTCCCCCCAAGAACTTTCCCGGCCCCTTAAAACCCCCCCGGGTCAAAACACCTCGCCCTCTCGCCTTCCCTTTTCCCAAAAAAACAAAAAAATCGGGTTTTTGATCGTGTTTTTGGGGGGGGTCCCGGGGGCAAAATCCGGGCCAAAGGGGGCAACCCCGTCCCCCCGTTAAAAAATATTTTATTTGGCGGATCAGGGATATCTTTAACTTTAAACCGATACCAGAAGCAAAGGGCCCAAGAAAGCGATCCGTCCCGGGCCCCCTTCATCACTTTTAGCCCCCACTTTTATAATATTTTTAAATGTTTTCCCCCCCATTCGCTTTCCCCATTGCACCGCACGATGGCCCTGCCTTTTCCGGAAAAAAATCCCCCACACGCAGCTCCATCGCAACTGTCGCCACGTTCCCACTAACATTTCTCCTGTTAACATGTTACAAATTACATGTTTCTAAAAAAATACATCCCACGTAACATTTCCCCTCCCGCTACTTTTAGTTCCACGACTTCCCTGCCCCCCCCCCACCACCCCCTCGGGGCACAACCACACGCCCCCCGTACGGGGACAAACTGTTTCCCCGACCCGCCCCATGTTACCCCGTAAAACTTAAATAAATTAAACAAACCGAAACCCTTAAGGTCCCTCTTCGCGAACCTCACTGGCGCAGGTTACGCCGTTTTCACCTACCCCACTACTTTTATACCTTCCCCCGTGCGCGCCCCCCATCCTTTACACGTTTTTTTTTTTACTTCCGCTGCGCATGGGGAAACTACCCTAAACCTTACGATCGAACTCCGTTTTGAGGCCTCCGTAGCCGCTGAAGGCAGCAGCACACGTCGTTCACCCCTTGCCGCACGACACACCTCTGGGACCCCGGTCACACGGCAGTTGTCGTTTTTTAGCTGAGGACACCACACCCTGCCACCTACCAAACCCTTTCCCGCTTGGGTAAAAAATCCCCCCTCCATATGGTCACCGCCCGATTATATCCAGCGATGTTTTGGGGGGACATGGGCATTACTCGTTCATGCAAAAATGCAACACCCAAACCCCCCCCCCCCCCCCCCAGGAAAACCCTTACCCTTTTTTGGGTTGGGGGGGGACTCAAATAAAATAACACAAAACCCCGCCCCCATTGGTTTATTCTTCTTTACATACATTCACAAGTTCATGACAAAAAGTTTCCCTGCCTCAGCATTCAGAGAAACACATCATCACACTTCGAGTACATAATAAAATTTTCCCTTGCATGTACAGCAACGTTTCTTTTATTCCCCTTTAATGGTGGCGCGCACCGGAGAAATGGGAAAAAAGAACACCTAGGTCTCTTCGCTTCGTGAAATCTTTGTGGGGGGCCCCGACCCCGGTGGTACTGCAATCCCGGGCCAACCCGCGGCGGAGGTGGGGCAACCCCCTTGCACCCCCCCCCTGTTCCAAAAATCATTTTAATATTCGGGTCCTGCGAGCAGGACTATCAGATATTAAGTGATAAGAACAGTACTCACTTTGTCTTAGCGATGGGCCGAAAAAGCGTCCCGTCCTGGCCCCCTAATCACTTTTATGCACCACCCTTTATATAATACTGTACATGATTTCACCTTTTCGCTTTCCTTCCACTTGCACCGCACGATGGTCTCCCTTTCCGGAAACAATACCACACGCACGCTCCATCTGAAAACTGCCGCCACGGCCCACTACCATTTCTCCTTTTAAACATGTTCAAATTCATGTTTCTAAACAAATCATACCACGTAACATTTCCCCCATGCCGATCAGTGTTCCACGACTATCCCTGCGCGCCCCCCTCCTCGGGGGCACAACAAAAACGCTCGCCTTTACGGGGACAAACTGCCTCCGCCCCGCTCCTTTACACGTAAAACTTAAAATTAAATTAAAAACAAACCAAAACCCCCTTAAGGTCCCTCTTCGCAAACCCTCACTGGCGCGGTTTCGCTCGTTTTCTTCCCCTACACTCATCCTTTTATACCTTCCCCCGTGCGCGCCCCCCTCCTTCCGCCCTTTCTTCCGCTGGCATGTGGAATCCCCTAAACCCTTTACGATCGAATCCTTTTTGGGGCCCTCCGTAGCCCCCTGACAGGCAGCAGCACACGTCGTTCCCCCACTTGCCGCACGAAGCCCCACCTCGGGACCCCGGCTCACACGGCAGTTGTCGATCTTTAGCATGCAGGCACCCAACCCCCCTCCCAATCCTTACCGTTTGGTAATCCAATCCACCCCCATATGGTCCCGACCGTTATATCAGCAGATGCTTCTGGGGACATCGCACTACTCGCTTCATCGCATAACTGCAACACCCAAACCCCCCCCCCCCCGGCAAACCCTTCCTCTTTTTTGGGTTAGGGTGGGACATCAAATAAAATAACACACAAACACCGCCGCATTGGTTTATTCTTCATTTACTCTTTCACAAGTTCTGCAAAAAGTTTCCCTCCCCTCAGCATTCAGGGGAAAACACTCTCAACATTCGGACTAATACACATCTCCCCTATGCATGTACAGCACACGTTCTCTTTTTTCCTTAAGGGGTGGGCAGCACGGAGAAGATCGAGAAGAACCCCTCAGGTCTCTTGCATAAAGTGAAATACTTTGTGGTGGGCCCGACCCCGGTGGTACTGCAATACGGGCCCAACCGCGGCGGAGGTGGGGCAAGCCCCTAGCACTCCCCCCTGTTCCCAAAAATAGTTTAATATTCTGGTCCTGCGATGCGGGAAAGTATCGATTTTTTTTTTTTTTTTTTTTTTTTTTTTTTTTTTTTTTTTTTTTTTTTTTTTTTTTTTTTTATGATGTGTTTTTGTTGTAGTGAGCCCAGGGAGTGTAAGTGTGGGGAAGCCCCCGCCCGGGAGGTAATAAGGGCTTTGATGAGATGGGGGGGGGCGTAAGTGTAAGGGTGGTGCGGGGGGGGGGAAAGTTTACCAAAAATTTTACCGGGGAGCGTGCTTACCTTGGAGTTGGGCACGAAAGAGGGGGAAGATGATCAGAGAATTTGGGGCGAAGTACGAACGGTAGTCAAAGGGGGGGAAAAAAGATGAGGGGGGCTCAATTGGGGCGAAAAAAGGGGGAAGGGGGTGATGGGGGCGGGTGCTACGTGGCCCTTTGGCCCGGCCGTCGTAGGTGTCCGGACGGGGCCCACGATCCCGGCGTCGTCCTCGGCGTCCTTTTCCCGGGTGGGGGGGCCAAGTGCTGCGGGGAAGGAGGGGCGACGGGGGTTAAGGGTGGGTGGTAGCGGGGGGTGAGTTGACGGAGGGGGGGGGTTGGTGAGGTGGGGGGGTGCTAACGGGAAGCGTCGGGAGGGGGCGAGAATGGGTAAAAATGGGGGGACGCGGCGTGGCGGGGGACCTGGTCGGGGTGAGGGGAGGGGGAGGCGGGGATGAGGCGAAGGGATCGGAAAAAGATGTGGGTGGGCGGGCGGAGGCGTGGGGGGTGACGTGGGGCCCCAGGTGGGGAGGCGTAGGTGAGAATGGGGTGCGAAGGTGCGGAAGACTGTCGTGCGGACGGGGCGGGGTTCCCGCGGAAGGGCGGAGGAGGGGGCGAGGTGGTTTCATGGCGGTGCGGGTTTTGGTGGTGACAAAGTGAGGGGGGAAAGATAAAGTTAAAGGGGAACGAAGAGGACGCCGAGGTTGGGGGCCTGGGGTTTCCAGGGGAGACGGAGTCGGATAGGCGGGGTGGGTGTCCTCGGCGGGGGGGGGGGGGGGGGAGAGAGGACGGCCTGGTTGGGAGGGGTTTGAGTCGATGCGTGGGCGTGGGCGGGTTGGTGGAGGTGAGGGGGGCCCTGGAGGTCGCTGAGCATGCGTCGTGGCGGGGAGGGGGGAGGAGGTGGTCGGGTATTGGATGACGGGGGGTGGGGGAGGGACTTTGGGGGTCGGGAGTGGAGGGAGGAAGGGAGGGGGCTGAGGATGGAGCCTTTGAGGGCCCCGGGGAATGCGGCGGGGCGCGGAGAGGGAGCCCCTTTCCCCCCCCGGTAGGAGCGATTTTCCCCCGGTTCGAGCAGAGCAGGGGGTGGGTGAGGCGGGATGGCATGGGGAGAGGCGGGATAGGTTTGGGGGTGGGGACGGAGTCGAACGCTTTCGCGAGGTCGAGGGACCATGCCCGTGTGTTGGCGCCGGGGAAACCCCGTCACCGCGACGCTCCCCCCCGGGCGAGGCGTGGGGGTGGGTGGAGGGGGGCGGAAGCCCAAAAGGTGGTTGGGGAGGAGTTGGCGGCCCAGACGGGCGGGAGGAGGCGGTTGTAGATGGCCTTCTCGGCCACCTTGAGAGGATGGAAAGAGTGAAATGGGCCCGGGAGACGAGGGGAGTTCGGGGGGGTTTTCCGGGGTTTGGGGATCGGGACAACGATCGCGGATTTCCAGGGGGGCGGGATAGTGGCACTGGAGGGGATGGCGTTGAGAGGGGGGTGAGGAAGACGGTGGCGGTGCGAGGGAGGGCGCGGAGGAGGGGGGGGGGGGATGGAGTCCGGGGGGGGGGCGGGGAAAAAAGGGGGAAGGCGGGGAAAAGGGTGAGGAAAAATTTCCCCCGGGGCGGAGGGAAGGGGGGTCGGTGGGAAGGGGGGGGGGGGTGACGTGATCGGGAGGGGGGGGGAAAAGGGGCCCTCCTCGTCCTCGGAAAAGTCGGAGGAAGGCGGGGAAACGGAACGGGGCGAAAGGTGGTGTGCGGTAGCCCGGATGGCTCGGGGTTTCTCCGCGGCCGTCTCGGCGAGGGTGGGGGGGGGGGGGGGCGAGAGGCGGGAAGGTGGTGGGGGCGGACTTTAGGGGCGGAGGTGGGACCAAAGGGAGCCCCTCGGAGGGGCGAGCGATCGCAGGGGCAAAGTTCCTGATCGGCCCTTCCCCCTCCGGACCAGCCCGGCCGGAAAGCCCCGCAGGGGAGGTACGGCTCGATCCGCGGGAGGGGGGGGGCCGCCCAGCGGGCGCGGGGAAACGGTTCCCCAGGGGGGCAGTGCGTTGCGAACCCCTCCGGGAGGGGAGGGGGGCCCGGGGGCCCCGGGGGAGGAGGGGAAAGTGGGCGGGGGGCGGCGGGGTTGAGGCGTCGGGAGGAGGGGGGTGTTGCGATCGATGTCGGCGGGGGTGGGAAGGGGGCGGCGAGGTCGAGGGGAATCGTGAAGGGAGGTTTGGTAGGCGTACCGTCGGGGAAACGGGGAAATTGAAGCGGGGAAAAAAGGGGGGGGTTGAGGGCGGGGTTGTGGAGAGGCGAGCGGGGGAAAGGGGGTCGGTGGGCCGGCGGCGACGGAGCGGAGTCGGAGTGATGGGAAAGGGGCGTTGGAAACGGTGAAGTCGAGGGTGGAAGGGGGCGGTTGCGGGGGCGGGGTGATAGGTGGGGGTGGGGGGGGGGTTTGGCTGGAGCGTGGAGCGGCGAAGGAGCTGACGGAGGGGGGGTTTTCCCGGGGGTTGGTGGAAGGGCACCCCCAGGAGGGTGGGACGCGTTGAAATCCCCGGGGAAAAAAAGTGTCGTCGTCCTGCCCAGGGCCGCGACGGGTGGCGGGAAGGAAAAATTGGGGGGGGGGGTTGAGCGGACGAGGGTGATCGGGTAGGGGGGGCCGTTAGACGCACGGCGACCGCCCCAGCCCCGGGCGAGGTGGGGGGCGGCACGGGGGTGATGGGCGATGGCGACTTGAGGGGAGGGGGGCCCCCCCCCCCCGTGCCCGGGTTTCGCGGTCGCGGGGTGGACGGCGTACCCCGGAACGGGGGGGGGAGGGGGGGGGTGAGCCAGGGGTCGGGGGAGGAACACGACGGGGGCGGTGATGCGGGGAGAATGAGTGAAAGGGCGGATAGTTTGGGGAGGAGGGAGCAGTGTTCCCGAGTAGGAAATTTTGGGGGGGGGGGGGGTCCATCGAAAAAAATGGGGAAAAATTCAAGGAATGTCAGTTTCTCGGTAGGGGAGGGGGACGGGAAAGGGCGGTGATGGTGGAAGTTTGAGGGGGAAAGGGAAAGCGGATAAGGCGATGATGTCGCGGAGGGAGCGGTGAGGGGGAAAGGGGCGGTCGGGGACGCAAGGGTTTTTTTCAGCGCGCGCGGGGTTTTAATGGGGTCGGCGGGCGGGCGCGCGTGGGAAGCAGGTGGGGAACTGGGAGCTTGTCGAGGGGGCGGGGGCGGGGGGTGGGCGCGGGCTTGGGCGCGGGCGAGCCAAGGGTTGACCTTGGGGGCGGGGGGGGGAATCACGCAGGGGGTGAGATCGGGAGGCGGGAGAAGGGGGGGGGGATGGGGCGGCGGCGGAGGCGGGTGGGAAAACGGCGGGGGGGGGCGTTGCGTGTAGCGGACGTGGTTGGGGAAGGCGGGATTGGGGTTGCTTTGTGGGGGCCGTCGCAAAGGCGCACTTGGGGGGGGGGCGGGGCCCTGGCGAGCAGTCGGGGACCAATGTTTCCCGGGCAGCGGGGGAAACAGGCGAGCGGCGGGGGCAGCGCAGGAGGAATGGCCCCAGGCCCTGGCACCCGGGGGCACTGTGGGATTCGGGGGGGCCCCGGTACGGCTCGGGCGGCGATGACCCAGCAGCCTAGGGAGCGAAGCGGGGAGAAGAGGGAGGCCTCCCCCACCCGGATGGTGGTGATGAGAAAAAAGGGGTGGCGGCGGTGTCCGACGGCGGAGGCGGGGGGGACGGAGGGACGGCAGTTTGAGGGCTGTCAACTCTGTGCACCTCCTCGGGGTGGGGGGAGAGGGGGAGGGGCGCTTCACACGCGCGGTTGCCGTTTTGTCAGGACGACGGAGTTAGGGAGAGAGCCGGTGTGCAGAGGTGATATAGAGGAAAATGTGATCGCGCGCTTGTTGTTGTGTGAAAAACCGTCTCGCGGATGGTGACATGGAGAGGGGGGGCCCCGTGAGGAGGATTTCAGGTTTTTTGGGATTTAGAAAAGGCTGTTTCTCAATGGGCCCCGAGGCAAGCGATGGGGGGCATTGGGGTGTGGTGATTTCGTGTGGGGGGGGTGATGGTGGGGGGGGGCGGGCGGTGGGGGCGGGGGGGGGTGGCGGCCGGGGGAAAGGGAGGTGGCCCGGTTTGCGGCGGCGGCGCGGGTGTGATTTTTGGGTGGGTTGAGGGGCCTCGTCCGTGTCCCCGCGATGGGGGTTAAGAGAAAAAATTGGTGAGGGGAGGTGGTCGGAGGGGCGAAAGGCCGGGGGGCGTTTTGTTTTGTCCCTTCGGCACACGAAAAACCTCGTGGTCCATGGGCCGAAGGGGCCTTTGGGGGCGGGGGGAGAAGTAGGGAAGGGGAAAAGGGGGGGAGGGACGGGGGAAACGGGGGGGGACGGGGGCGGCGAATCAAGGGGGGGCATGTGCGGGGGGGAAAGTGAAGGGAGGTTTGAAAGAAGGGGTCGGCCGGCTCCCGGCCGGGGCCCGGGGGGGTTTTGACGCGTCGGGAGTTAAAACTCCCGCGCGCGTCACGGGGTCGCGGACGTGCCAAGGTCGCGCGGGGGGAAGCGCGCGGCACGCACGGTGAGTCAGGAGGCGGAGCGGTCGAAAGGGGCAGCGTGTGGGGATGATGGGGGGGGCGGGGCAGGCCAGCGTGGAATCGCTGGCTGTCGTGGGGGCGGTTGGGAGCGATGACGGGGCTGGATGGGGGTTTGGCAGGGGGGGGAGGTTACGGTGGCGTTTGGGAAGGGGGAAGGGGGGAAAGGGGGGAGCGACGTTTACCTACGGGGGGGCGGCGCTGACGGGGGGGTCCTCTGCGACGCCCCCCGTCGCGATGTCCCCCTGGCCCGTTGAAAACGCGGCTGTCACCCCGCAGGGGGGTACAACTAGGGGGAGGGGGGTGGGTGCCCGTCCCGGGGAAATCACCCCGGTTTCGCCCCGGTCGGGGTCGGGTGGGGGGTCCATTCCAGACCGCCCCCTCGCCCAAAACCGTAAACACGACTGGGGGTTTGCCTAGTACTTATTTTAGGCGGCTTCCCCGGGACGATCAGCTCGCGGCATCCAGACGTTTTTCCTGTTAAAAAGTAAGGGAGCGCTCCGTTGGTCGCCGGTCGGAAACCCTTTCCCCGCGTGGGGGGGGACCTCTGGGGGCGGAAAATCTCGAAGCTCACGCGCCCTAGGCGCGGAGTTCGGTGTGCCACCTGTCGCCAAAGTGGAATCCGCCGCACGGGGGGGGCCCCCCGGGTCTGTTCTTTGGGCCGCAAAAACCCGTAAAAACTCGGGATATCGGTAAGAAAAGAACAGAAATTACACCCAGATCTTAGCCGATAGGCCGAGAAACGATACCGTCCCCGGCCCTAATCACTATTTTTGCACCATTTATATAATACTGCATGAAATTTTCACCTTCCTTTCTTCCACTGCACGCCCATGGCTCTGCCTTTCGGAAAAAAATACCACCGCACGTCCTTGCAACTGCTCGCCAGGTCCCCACACATTTCCCGTTAACATAGTTACAATTACTGTTTTTAAACAAATACATACCCGTAACATTTCCCCCATGCCGCATCACGTAGTTCCCCGACTTACTGCAGCAGCACCCTCCCGTGGGCACAAACCACAAAGTCGCCGTCGGGGCAAACGCTCTCCGACCCGCCTCCTGTTACCCGTAAAATTAAATAAATTAAACAAACCCAACACCCCTTTGGTTCCCCCTTCGCGAACTCATGGGCAGGTTACGCTCGCTTTCTTCCTCACTCATACCGTATACCCTTACCCCCTGCGGTCCCATCCTTACAGTCCTTTTACTTCCCCGCGCATGTGGAATACCCCAAACCTTACATCGAAAAATCCGTTTTGGGGCCTCCGTAGCCCCCCGAAGGCCGGCACACGGGCGTTCACCCCTTGCCGCAGAAGCACCCCCTCCTGGACGCCGGTCCCCGGCGTTTCGATCTTTAGCATGCGGCACACCAACCCTGCCACCTACCAATCCTTACGCTTAGGTAATCCAATCCACCCTCCATATGGTCACCGCACCGATTATATCCAGCAGATGCTCTCTGGGGACTCGGCACTACTCGCTTCATCGCATAACTGCAACACCCAAACCCCCCCCCCCCCCCAGGCAGAACCTTACCTCTTTTTTCGGGTTAGGGTGGGACATCAAATAAAATAACACCACACACACGCCGCCATTAGGTTTATTCTTCATTTACATACATTCACAAGTTCATGACAACAAGTTTCCTGCCCTCAGCATTCAGAGACAACACATCATCACACATTCGAGTACATAATCACACATCTGCCTATGCATGTACAGCACACGTTCTCTCTTATTCTCCTTAATGGTGGCGCAGCACCGGAGAAGATCGAGAAGAACACCTCAGGTCTCTTCGCATCACGTGAAATACTTTGTGGTGGGCCGATCCCGGTGGTACTGCAATACCGGGCCAACCCGCGGCGGAGGTGGGGCAAGCCCTAGCACTCCGCCTGTTCCAAAAATCAGTTTAATATTCTGGTCCTGCGATGCAGGACGTATCAGATATTAAGCTGATAAGAACACCGCACGATGCGCTCCTGCCTTTCCGGAAACAATACCACACGCACGCTCCATCTGCAACTGCTCGCCACGGTCCACTACACATTTCTCTGTTAACATAGTTACAAATTACATGTTTCTAAACAAATACATACCACGTAACATTTCCCCCATGCCGCATCACGTAGTTCCACGACTATACCTGCAGCAGCACCACCTCCTCGTGGGCACAACCACAACGCTCGCCGTACGGGGACAAACTGCTCTCCGACCCGCCTCATGTTACACCGTAAAACTTAAATAAATTAAACAAACCGAACACCCTTAAGGTCCCTCTTCGCGAACCTCACTGGCGCAGGTTACGCTCGCTTTCTCTACCCTACACTCACTACCGTATACCTTCACCCGTGCGCGCTCCCCATCCTCTACACGTCCTTTCACTTCCGCTGCGCATGTGGAACTACCCTAAACCTTACGATCGAACTCCGTTTTGAGGCCTCCGTAGCCGCCTGACAGGCAGCAGCACACGTCGTTCACCCACTTGCCGCACGAAGCACCACCTCCTGGACGCGCGGCTCACACGGCAGTTGTCGATCTTTACGCATGCAGGCACACCACACCCTGCCACCTACCAATCCTTACCGCTTAGGTAATCCAATCCACCCTCCATATGGTCACCGCACCGATTATATCCAGCAGATGCTCTCTGGGGACATCGGCACTACTCGCTTCATCGCATAACTGCAACACCCAAACCCCCCCCCCCCCCAGGCAGAACCTTACCTCTTTTTTCGGGTTAGGGTGGGACATCAAATAAAATAACACACACACACCGCCGCCATTAGGTTTATTCTTCATTTACATACATTCACAAGTTCATGACAACAAGTTTCCCTGCCCTCAGCATTCAGAGACAACACATCATCACACATTCGAGTACATAATCACACATCTGCCCTATGCATGTACAGCACACGTTCTCTCTTATTCTCCTTAATGGTGGCGCAGCACGGAGAAGATCGAGAAGAACACCTCAGGTCTCTTCGCATCACGTGAAATACTTTGTGGTGGGCCGATCCCGGTGGTACTGCAATACCGGGCCAACCGCGGCGGAGGTGGGGCAAGCCCCTAGCACTCCGCCCTGTTCCAAAAATCAGTTTAATATTCTGGTCCTGCGATGCAGGACGTATCAGATATTAAGCTGATAAGAACAGTACTACACTTTGATTTAGCGATAGGCGAGAAGCGATACGTCCTGGCCCCTCATCATATTTATGCACACTTTATTAATACTGTACATGATTCTCACCATTGCTTTCTTCCATTGCCGCACGATGCGCTCCTGCCTTTCGGAAACAATACCACACGCACGCTCATCTGCAACTGTCGCACGGTCCACTACACATTTCTCTGTTAACATAGTACAAATTACATGTTTCTAAACAAATACATACCACGTAACATTTCCCCATGCCGCATCACGTGTTCCACGACTTACCTGCGCGCACACCTCTGTGGGCACAACCACAACGCTCGCGTAGGGGACAAATGCTCTCCGACCGCTCATGTTACACCGTAAAACTTAAATAATTAAAAAACGAACACCCTTAAGGTCCTCTTCGCGAACCTCACTGGGCAGGTTACGCTCGCTTTCTCTACCTACACTCACTACCGTATACCTTCACCCGTGCGCGCTCCCCATCCTCTACACGTCCTTTCACTTCGTGGCATGTGGAACTACCTAAACCTTACGATCGAACTCCGTTTTGAGGCCTCCGTAGCGCTGACAGGCAGCAGCACACGTCGTTCACCCATTGCCGCACGAAGCACCACCTCCTGGACGCCGGTCACACGGCGTTGTCGATCTTTACGCATGCAGGCACACCACACCTGCCACTACCAATCCTTACCGCTTAGGTAATCCAATCCACCCTCCATATGGTCACCGCACGATTATATCAGCAGATGCTTTGGGGAATCGGCACTACTCGCTTCATCGCATAACTGCAAACCCAAACCCCCCCCCCCAGGCAGAACTTACCTCTTTTTTGGGTTGGGTGGGACATCAAATAAAATAACACACCACCGCCGCCATTAGGTTTATTCTTCATTTACATACATTCACAGTTCATGACAACAAGTTTCCCTGCCTCAGATTCAGAGACAACACATCATCACACATTCGAGTACATAATCACACATCTGCCCTATGCATGTACAGCACACGTTCTCTCTTATTCTCCTTATGGTGGCGCAGCACGGAGAAGATCGAGAAGAACACCTCAGGTCTCTTCGCATCACGTGAAATACTTTGTGGTGGGCCGATCCCGGTGGTATGCAATACCGGGCCACCGCGGGGGGTGGGGCAAGCCCTAGCACTCCGCCTGTTCAAAAATCAGTTTAATATTCTGGTCTGCGATGCAGGACGTATCAGATATTAAGCTGATAAGAACAGATACTACACTTTGATCTTAGCGATAGGCGAGAAGCGATACCGTCCCTGGCCCTACATCACTATTTATGCACCACTTTATATAATACTGTACTGATTCTCACCATTCGCTTTCCTTCCACTTGCACCGCACGATGCGCTCTGCTTTCGGAAACAATACCACACGCACGCTCCATCTGAACTGCTCGCACGGTCCACTACACATTTCTCCTGTTAACATAGTTACAAATTACATGTTTCTAACAAATACATACCACGTAAATTTCCCCATGCGCATCACGTAGTTCCACGACTATACCTGCGCGCACCACCTCTCGTGGGCACAACCACACGCTCGCCGTACGGGGACAAACTGCTCTCGACCGCCTCCATTACACGTAAAACTTAAATAAATTAAACAAACGAACACCCTTAAGGTCCCTCTTCGCGAACCTCACTGGCGCAGGTTACGCTCGCTTTCTCTACCCTACACTCACTACCGTATACCTTCACCCGTGCGCGCTCCCCATCCTCTACACGTCCTTTCACTTCCGCTGCGCATGTGGAACTACCCTAAACCTTACGATCGAAACTCCGTTTTGAGGCCCCGTAGCCGCCTGACAGGCAGCAGCACACGTCGTTCACCCACTTGCCGCACGAAGCACCACCTCCTGGACGCCGGCTCCACCGGCAGTTGTCGATCTTTACGCATGCAGGCACACCACACCCTGCACCTACCAATCCTTACGCTTAGGTAATCCAATCCACCTCCATATTGGTCACCGCACCGATTATATCCAGCAGATGCTCTCTGGGGACATCGGCATATCGCTTCATCGCATAACTGCAACACCAAACCCCCCCCCCCCCCAGGCAGAACCTTACCTCTTTTTTCGGTTAGGGTGGGACATCAAATAAAATAACACACACACACCGCCGCCATTAGGTTTATTCTTCATTTACATACATTCACAAGTTCATGACAACAAGTTTCCCTGCCCTCAGCATTCAGAGACAACACATCATCACACATTCGAGTACATAATCACACATCTGCCCTATGCATGTACAGCACACGTTCTCTCTTATTCTCCTTAATGGTGGCGCAGCACGGAGAAGATCGAGAAGAACACCTCAGGTCTCTTCGCATCACGTGAAATACTTTGTGGTGGGCCGATCCGGTGGTACTGCAATACCGGGCCAACCCGCGGCGGAGGTGGGGCAAGCCCCTAGCACTCCGCCCTGTTCCAAAAATCAGTTTAATTTCTGGTCCTGCGATGCAGGACGTATCAGATATTAAGCTGATAAGAACAGATACTACACTTTGATCTTAGCCGATAGGCCGAGAAGCGATACCGTCCTGGCCCCTACATCACTATTTATGCACCACTTTATATAATACTGTACATGATTCTCACCATTCGCTTTCCTTCCACTTGCACCGCACGATGCGCTCCTGCCTTTCCGGAAACAATACCACACGCACGCTCCATCTGCAACTGCTCGCCACGGTCCACTACACATTTCTCCTGTTAACATAGTTACAAATTACATGTTTCTAAACAAATACATACCACGTAACATTTCCCCATGCCGCATCACGTAGTTCCACGACTATACCTGCAGCAGCACCACTCCTCGTGGGCACAACCACAACGCTCGCCGTACGGGGACAAACTGCTCTCCGACCCGCCTCCATGTTACACCGTAAAACTTAAATAAATTAAACAAACCGAACACCCTTAAGGTCCCTCTTCGCGAACCTCACTGGCGCAGGTTACGCTCGCTTTCTCTACCCTACACTCACTACCGTATACCTTCACCCGTGCGCGCTCCCCATCCTCTACACGTCCTTTCACTTCCGCTGCGCATGTGGAACTACCCTAAACCTTACGATCGAACTCCGTTTTGAGGCCTCCGTAGCCGCCTGACAGGCAGCAGCACACGTCGTTCACCCACTTGCCGCACGAAGCACCACCTCCTGGACGCCGGCTCACACGGCAGTTGTCGATCTTTACGCATGCAGGCACACCACACCCTGCCACCTACCAATCCTTACCGCTTAGGTAATCCAATCCACCCTCCATATGGTCACCGCACGATTATATCCAGCAGATGCTCTCTGGGGACATCGGCACTACTCGCTTCATCGCATAACTGCAACACCCAAACCCCCCCCCCCCCAGGCAGAACCTTACCTCTTTTTTCGGGTTAGGGTGGGACATCAAATAAAATAACACACACACACCGCCGCCATTAGGTTTATTCTTCATTTACATACATTCACAAGTTCATGACAACAAGTTTCCTGCCCTCAGCATTCAGAGACAACACATCATCACACATTCGAGTACATAATCACACATCTGCCCTATGCATGTACAGCACACGTTCTCTCTTATTCTCCTTAATGGTGGCGCAGCACGGAGAAGATCGAGAAGAACACCTCAGGTCTCTTCGCATCACGTGAAATACTTTGTGGTGGGCCGATCCGGTGGTACTGCAATACCGGGCCAACCGCGGCGGAGGTGGGGCAACCCCCTAGCACTCCGCCCTGTTCCAAAAATCAGTTTAATATTCTGGTCCTGCGATGCAGGACGTATCAGATATTAAGCTGATAAGAACAGATACTACACTTTGATCTTAGCCGATAGGCCGAGAAGCGATACCGTCCCTGGCCCCTACATCACTATTTATGCACCACTTTATATAATACTGTACATGATTCTCACCATTCGCTTTCCTTCCACTTGCACCGCACGATGCGCTCCTGCCTTTCCGGAAACAATACCACACGCACGCTCCATCTGCAACTGCTCGCCACGGTCCACTACACATTTCTCTGTTAACATAGTTACAAATTACATGTTTCTAAACAAATACATACCACGTAACATTTCCCCATGCCGCATCACGTAGTTCCACGACTATACCTGCAGCAGCACCACTCCTCGTGGGCACAACCACAACGCTCGCCGTACGGGGACAAACTGCTCTCCGACCCGCCTCCATGTTACACCGTAAAACTTAAATAAATTAAACAAACCGAACACCCTTAAGGTCCCTCTTCGCGAACCTCACTGGCGCAGGTTACGCTCGCTTTCTCTACCCTACACTCACTACCGTATACCTTCACCCGTGCGCGCTCCCCATCCTCTACACGTCCTTTCACTTCCGCTGCGCATGTGGAACTACCCTAAACCTTACGATCGAACTCCGTTTTGAGGCCTCCGTAGCCGCCTGACAGGCAGCAGCACACGTCGTTCACCCACTTGCCGCACGAAGCACCACCTCCTGGACGCCGGCTCACACGGCAGTTGTCGATCTTTACGCATGCAGGCACACCACACCCTGCCACCTACCAATCCTTACCGCTTAGGTAATCCAATCCACCCTCCATATGGTCACCGCACCGATTATATCCAGCAGATGCTCTCTGGGGACATCGGCACTACTCGCTTCATCGCATAACTGCAACACCAAACCCCCCCCCCCCCCCAGGCAGAACCTTACTCTTTTTTCGGGTTAGGGTGGGACATCAAATAAAATAACACACACACACCGCCGCCATTAGGTTTATTCTTCATTTACATACATTCACAAGTTCATGACAACAAGTTTCCCTGCCCTCAGCATTCAGAGACAACACATCATCACACATTCGAGTACATAATCACACATCTGCCCTATGCATGTACAGCACACGTTCTCTCTTATTCTCCTTAATGGTGGCGCAGCACCGGAGAAGATCGAGAAGAACACCTCAGGTCTCTTCGCATCACGTGAAATACTTTGTGGTGGGCCGATCCGGTGGTACTGCAATACCGGGCCAACCGCGGCGGAGGTGGGGCAAGCCCCTAGCACTCCGCCCTGTTCCAAAAATCAGTTTAATATTCTGGTCCTGCGATGCAGGACGTATCAGATATTAAGCTGATAAGAACAGATACTACACTTTGATCTTAGCCGATAGGCCGAGAAGCGATACCGTCCCTGGCCCTACATCACTATTTATGCACCACTTTATATAATACTGTACATGATTCTCACCATTCGCTTTCCTTCCACTTGCACCGCACGATGCGCTCCTGCCTTTCGGAAACAATACCACACGCACGCTCCATCTGCAACTGCTCGCCACGGTCCACTACACATTTCTCCTGTTAACATAGTTACAAATTACATGTTTCTAAACAAATACATACCACGTAACATTTCCCCATGCCGCATCACGTAGTTCCACGACTATACCTGCAGCAGCACCACCTCCTCGTGGCACAACCACAACGCTCGCCGTACGGGGACAAACTGCTCTCCGACCCGCCTCCATGTTACACCGTAAAACTTAAATAAATTAAAACAAACGAACACCCTTAAGGTCCCTCTTCGCGAACCTCACTGGCGCAGGTTACGCTCGCTTTCTCTACCTACACTCACTACCGTTTTACCTTCACCGTGCGCGCTCCCCATCCTCTACACGTCTTTCACTTCCGCTGCGCATGTGGAACTACCCTAAACTTACGATCGAACTCGTTTTGAGGCCTCCGTAGCCGCCTGACAGGCAGCAGCACACGTCGTTCACCCACTTGCCGCACGAAGCACCACCTCCTGGACGCCGGCTCACACGGCAGTTGTCGATCTTTACGCATGCAGGCACACCACACCCTGCCACCTACCAATCCTTACCGCTTAGGTAATCCAATCCACCCTCCATATGGTCACCGCACCGATTATATCCAGCAGATGCTCTCTGGGGACATCGGCACTACTCGCTTCATCGCATAACTGCAACACCCAAACCCCCCCCCCCCCAGGCAGAACCTTACCTCTTTTTTCGGGTTAGGGTGGGACATCAAATAAAATAACACACACACACCGCCGCCATTAGGTTTATTCTTCATTTACATACATTCACAAGTTCATGACAACAAGTTTCCCTGCCTCAGCATTCAGAGACAACACATCATCACACATTCGAGTACATAATCACACATCTGCCCTATGCATGTACAGCACACGTTCTCTCTTATTCTCCTTAATGGTGGCGCAGCACCGGAGAAGATCGAGAAGAACCACTCAGGTCTCTTCGCATCACGTGAAATACTTTGTGGTGGGCGATCCCGGTGGTACTGCAATACCGGGCCAACCCGCGGCGGAGGTGGGGCAAGCCCTAGCACTCCGCCCTGTTCCAAAAATCAGTTTAATATTCTGGTCCTGCGATGCAGGACGTATCAGATATTAAGCTGATAAGAACAGATACTACACTTTGATCTTAGCCGATAGGCCGAGAAGCGATACCGTCCTGGCCCTACATCACTATTTATGCACCACTTTATATAATACTGTACATGATTCTCACCATTCGCTTTCCTTCCACTTGCACCGCACGATGCGCTCCTGCCTTTCCGGAAACAATACCACACGCACGCTCCATCTGCAACTGCTCGCCACGGTCCACTACACATTTCTCCTGTTAACATAGTTACAAATTACATGTTTCTAAACAAATACATACCACGTAACATTTCCCCATGCCGCATCACGTAGTTCCACGACTATACCTGCAGCAGCACCACCTCCTCGTGGGCACAACCACAACGCTCGCCGTACGGGGACAAACTGCTCTCCGACCCGCCTCCATGTTACACCGTAAAACTTAAATAAATTAAACAAACGAACACCTTAAGGTCCCTCTTCGCGAACCTCACTGGCGCAGGTTACGCTCGCTTTCTCTACCCTACACTCACTACCGTATACCTTCACCCGTGCGCGCTCCCATCCTCTACACGTCCTTTCACTTCCGCTGCGCATGTGGAACTACCCTAAACCTTACGATCGAACTCCGTTTTGAGGCCTCCGTAGCCGCCTGACAGGCAGCAGCACACGTCGTTCACCCACTTGCCGCACGAAGCACCACCTCCTGGACGCCGGCTCACACGGCAGTTGTCGATCTTTACGCATGCAGGCACACCACACCCTGCCACCTACCAATCCTTACGCTTAGGTAATCCAATCCACCCTCCATATGGTCACCGCACCGATTATATCCAGCAGATGCTCTCTGGGGACATCGGCACTACTCGCTTCATCGCATAACTGCAACACCCAAACCCCCCCCCCCCCCCAGGCAGAACCTTACCTCTTTTTTCGGGTTAGGGTGGGACATCAAATAAAATAACACACACACACGCCGCCATTAGGTTTATTCTTCATTTACATACATTCACAAGTTCATGACAACAAGTTTCCTGCCCTCAGCATTCAGAGACAACACATCATCACACATTCGAGTACATAATCACACATCTGCCCTATGCATGTACAGCACACGTTCTCTCTTATTCTCCTTAATGGTGGCGCAGCACCGAGAGAGATCGAGAAGAACACCTCAGGTCTCTTCGCATCACGTGAAATACTTTGTGGTGGGCCGATCCCGGTGGTACTGCAATACCGGGCCAACCCGCGGCGGAGGTGGGGCAAGCCCCTAGCACTCCGCCCTGTTCCAAAAATCAGTTTAATATTCTGGTCCTGCGATGCAGGACGTATCAGATATTAAGCTGATAAGAACAGATACTACACTTTGATCTTAGCCGATAGGCCGAGAAGCGATACCGTCCTGGCCCTACATCACTATTTATGCACCACTTTATATAATACTGTACATGATTCTCACCATTCGCTTTCCTTCCACTTGCACCGCACGATGCGCTCTGCCTTTCGGAAACAATACCACACGCACGCTCCATCTGCAACTGCTCGCCACGG
The DNA here is from genome assembly GCA_029891345.1 of Dryococelus australis. Taxonomy (NCBI): domain Eukaryota; kingdom Metazoa; phylum Arthropoda; class Insecta; order Phasmatodea; family Phasmatidae; genus Dryococelus; species Dryococelus australis. The sequence continues at coordinate 16,778 of JARBHB010000053.1, read as the reverse complement.
TCCACTACACATTTCTCTGTTAACATAGTTACAAATTACATGTTTCTAAACAAATACATACCACGTAACATTTCCCCCATGCCGCATCACGTAGTTCACGACTATACCTGCAGCAGCACCACCTCCTCGTGGGCACAACCACAACGCTCGCCGTACGGGGACAAACTGCTCTCCGACCGCCTCCATGTTACACCGTAAAACTTAAATAAATTAAACAAACGAACACCCTTAAGGTCCCCCTTCGCGAACCTCACTGGCGCAGGTTACGCTCGCTTTCTCTACCCTACACTCACTACCGTATACCTTCACCCGTGCGCGCTCCCCATCCTCTACACGTCCTTTCACTTCCGCTGCGCATGTGGAACTACCCTAAACCTTACGATCGAACTCCGTTTTGAGGCCTCCGTAGCCGCCTGACAGGCAGCAGCACACGTCGTTCACCCACTTGCCGCACGAAGCACCACCTCCTGGACGCCGGCTCACACGGCAGTTGTCGATCTTTACGCATGCAGGCACACCACACCCTGCCACCTACCAATCCTTACCGCTTAGGTAATCCAATCCACCCTCCATATGGTCACCGCACCGATTATATCCAGCAGATGCTCTCTGGGGACATCGGCACTACTCGCTTCATCGCATAACTGCAACACCCAAACCCCCCCCCCCCCCAGGCAGAACCTTACCTCTTTTTTCGGGTTAGGGTGGGACATCAAATAAAATAACACACACACCGCCGCCATTAGGTTTATTCTTCATTTACATACATTCACAAGTTCATGACAACAAGTTTCCCTGCCTCAGCATTCAGAGACAACACATCATCACACATTCGAGTACATAATCACACATCTGCCCTATGCATGTACAGCACACGTTCTCTCTTATTCTCCTTAATGGTGGCGCAGCACCGGAGAAGATCGAGAAGAACACCTCAGGTCTCTTCGCATCACGTGAAATACTTTGTGGTGGGCCGATCCCGGTGGTACTGCAATACCGGGCCAACCCGCGGCGGAGGTGGGGCAAGCCCCTAGCACTCCGCCCTGTTCCAAAAATCAGTTTAATATTCTGGTCCTGCGATGCAGGACGTATCAGATATTAAGTGATAAGAACAGATATACACTTTGATCTTAGCCGATAGGCCGAGAAGCGATACCGTCCCTGGCCCTACATCACTATTTATGCACCACTTTATATAATACTGTACATGATTCTCACCATTCGCTTTCCTTCCACTTGCACCGCACGATGCGCTCCTGCCTTTCCGGAAACAATACCACACGCACGCTCCATCTGCAACTGCTCGCCACGGTCCACTACACATTTCTCTGTTAACATAGTTACAAATTACATGTTTCTAAACAAATACATACCACGTAACATTTCCCCCATGCCGCATCACGTAGTTCCACGACTATACCTGCAGCAGCACCACTCCTCGTGGGCACAACCACAACGCTCGCCGTACGGGGACAAACTGCTCTCCGACCCGCTCCATGTTACACCGTAAAACTTAAATAAATTAAACAAACCGAACACCCTTAAGGTCCCTCTTCGCGAACCTCACTGGCGCAGGTTACGCTCGCTTTCTCTACCCTACACTCACTACCGTATACCTTCACCCGTGCGCGCTCCCCATCCTCTACACGTCCTTTCACTTCCGCTGCGCATGTGGAACTACCCTAAACCTTACGATCGAACTCCGTTTTGAGGCCTCCGTAGCCGCCTGACAGGCAGCAGCACACGTCGTTCACCCACTTGCCGCACGAAGCACCACCTCCTGGACGCGGCTCACACGGCAGTTGTCGATCTTTACGCATGCAGGCACACCACACCCTGCCACCTACCAATCCTTACCGCTTAGGTAATCCAATCCACCCTCCATATGGTCACCGCACCGATTATATCCAGCAGATGCTCTCTGGGGACATCGGCACTACTCGCTTCATCGCATAACTGCAACACCCAAACCCCCCCCCCCCCCCAGGCAGAACCTTACCTCTTTTTTCGGGTTAGGGTGGGACATCAAATAAAATAACACACACACACCGCCGCCATTAGGTTTATTCTTCATTTACATACATTCACAAGTTCATGACAACAAGTTTCCCTGCCCTCAGCATTCAGAGACAAACATCATCACACATTCGAGTACATAATCACACATCTGCCTATGCATGTACAGCACACGTTCTCTCTTATTCTCCTTAATGGTGGCGCAGCACCGGAGAAGATCGAGAAGAACACCTCAGGTCTCTTCGCATCACGTGAAATACTTTGTGGTGGGCCGATCCGGTGGTACTGCAATACCGGGCCAACCCGCGGCGGAGGTGGGGCAAGCCCTAGCACTCCGCCCTGTTCCAAAAATCAGTTTAATATTCTGGTCCTGCGATGCAGGACGTATCAGATATTAAGCTGATAAGAACAGATACTACACTTTGATCTTAGCCGATAGGCCGAGAAGCGATACCGTCCTGGCCCTACATCACTATTTATGCACCACTTTATATAATACTGTACATGATTCTCACCATTCGCTTTCCTTCCACTTGCACCGCACGATGCGCTCCTGCCTTTCGGAAACAATACCACACGCACGCTCCATCTGCAACTGCTCGCCACGGTCCACTACACATTTCTCTGTTAACATAGTTACAAATTACATGTTTCTAAACAAATACATACCACGTAACATTTCCCCATGCCGCATCACGTAGTTCCACGACTATACCTGCAGCAGCACCACCTCCTCGTGGGCACAACCACAACGCTCGCCGTACGGGGACAAACTGCTCTCCGACCGCCTCCATGTTACACCGTAAAACTTAAATAAATTAAACAAACGAACACCCTTAAGGTCCCTCTTCGCGAACCTCACTGGCGCAGGTTACGCTCGCTTTCTCTACCCTACACTCACTACCGTATACCTTCACCCGTGCGCGCTCCCCATCCTCTACACGTCCTTTCACTTCCGCTGCGCATGTGGAAACTACCTAAACCTTACGATCGAACTCCGTTTTGAGGCCTCCGTAGCCGCCTGACAGGCAGCAGCACACGTCGTTCACCACTTGCCGCACGAAGCACCACCTCCTGGACGCGGCTCACACGGCAGTTGTCGATCTTTACGCATGCAGGCACACCACACCCTGCACCTACCAATCCTTACCGCTTAGGTAATCCAATCCACCTCCATATGGTCACCGCACCGATTATATCCAGCAGATGCTCTCTGGGGACATCGGCACTACTCGCTTATCGCATAACTGCAACACCCAAACCCCCCCCCCCCCCCCCAGGCAGAACCTTACCTCTTTTTTCGGGTTAGGGTGGGACATCAAATAAAATAACACACACACACCGCCGCCATTAGGTTTATTCTTCATTTACATACATTCACAAGTTCATGACAACAAGTTTCCCTGCCCTCAGCATTCAGAGACAACACATCATCACACATTCGAGTACATAATCACACATCTGCCCTATGCATGTACAGCACACGTTCTCTCTTATTCTCCTTAATGGTGGCGCAGCACCGGAGAAGATCGAGAAGAACACCTCAGGTCTCTTCGCATCACGTGAAATACTTTGTGGTGGGCCGATCCCGGTGGTACTGCAATACCGGGCCAACCCGCGGCGGAGGTGGGGCAAGCCCCTAGCACTCCGCCCTGTTCCAAAAATCAGTTTAATATTCTGGTCCTGCGATGCAGGACGTATCAGATATTAAGCTGATAAGAACAGATACTACACTTTGATCTTAGCCGATAGGCCGAGAAGCGATACCGTCCCTGGCCCCTACATCACTATTTATGCACCACTTTATATAATACTGTACATGATTCTCACCATTCGCTTTCCTTCCACTTGCACCGCACGATGCGCTCCTGCCTTTCCGGAAACAATACCACACGCACGCTCCATCTGCAACTGCTCGCCACGGTCCACTACACATTTCTCCTGTTAACATAGTTACAAATTACATGTTTCTAAACAAATACATACCACGTAACATTTCCCCATGCCGCATCACGTAGTTCCACGACTATACCTGCAGCAGCACCACTCCTCGTGGGCACAACCACAACGCTCGCCGTACGGGGACAAACTGCTCTCCGACCCGCCTCCATGTTACACCGTAAAACTTAAATAAATTAAACAAACGAACACCTTAAGGTCCCTCTTCGCGAACCTCACTGGCGCAGGTTACGCTCGCTTTCTCTACCCTACACTCACTACCGTATACCTTCACCCGTGCGCGCTCCCCATCCTCTACACGTCCTTTCACTTCCGCTGCGCATGTGGAACTACCCTAAACCTTACGATCGAACTCCGTTTTGAGGCCTCCGTAGCCGCCTGACAGGCAGCAGCACACGTCGTTCACCCACTTGCCGCACGAAGCACCACCTCCTGGACGCCGGCTCACACGGCAGTTGTCGATCTTTACGCATGCAGGCACACCACACCCTGCCACCTACCAATCCTTACCGCTTAGGTAATCCAATCCACCCTCCATATGGTCACCGCCCGATTATATCCAGCAGATGCTCTCTGGGGACATCGGCACTACTCGCTTCATCGCATAACTGCAACACCCAAACCCCCCCCCCCCCCAGGCAGAACCTTACCTCTTTTTTCGGGTTAGGGTGGGACATCAAATAAAATACACACACACACCGCCGCCATTAGGTTTATTCTTCATTTACATACATTCACAAGTTCATGACAACAAGTTTCCCTGCCCTCAGCATTCAGAGACAACACATCATCACACATTCGAGTACATAATCACACATCTGCCCTATGCATGTACAGCACACGTTCTCTCTTATTCTCCTTAATGGTGGCGCAGCACCGGAGAAGATCGAGAAGAACACCTCAGGTCTCTTCGCATCACGTGAAATACTTTGTGGTGGGCCGATCCCGGTGGTACTGCAATACCGGGCCAACCGCGGCGGAGGTGGGGCAAGCCCTAGCACTCCGCCCTGTTCCAAAAATCAGTTTAATATTCTGGTCCTGCGATGCAGGACGTATCAGATATTAAGCTGATAAGAACAGATACTACACTTTGATCTTAGCGATAGGCCGAGAAGCGATACCGTCCCTGGCCCCTACATCACTATTTATGCACCACTTTATATAATACTGTACATGATTCTCACCATTCGCTTTCCTTCCACTTGCACCGCACGATGCGCTCCTGCCTTTCCGGAAACAATACCACACGCACGCTCCATCTGCAACTGCTCGCCACGGTCCATACACATTTCTCCTGTTAACATAGTTACAAATTACATGTTTCTAAACAAATACATACCACGTAACATTTCCCCCATGCCGCATCACGTAGTTCCACGACTATACCTGCAGCAGCACCACCTCCTCGTGGGCACAACCACAACGCTCGCCGTACGGGGACAAACTGCTCTCCGACCCGCCTCCATGTTACACCGTAAAACTTAAATAAATTAAACAAACCGAACACCTTAAGGTCCCTCTTCGCGAACCTCACTGGCGCAGGTTACGCTCGCTTTCTCTACCCTACACTCACTACCGTATACCTTCACCCGTGCGCGCTCCCCATCCTCTACACGTCCTTTCACTTCCGCTGCGCATGTGGAACTACCCTAAACCTTACGATCGAACTCCGTTTTGAGGCCTCCGTAGCCGCCTGACAGGCAGCAGCACACGTCGTTCACCCACTTGCCGCACGAAGCACCACTCCTGGACGCCGGCTCACACGGCAGTTGTCGATCTTTACGCATGCAGGCACACCACACCTGCCACCTACCAATCCTTACGCTTAGGTAATCCAATCCACCTCCATATGGTCACCGCACCGATTATATCCAGCAGATGCTCTCTGGGGACATCGGCACTACTCGCTTCATCGCATAACTGCAACACCCAAACCCCCCCCCCCCCCAGGCAGAACCTTACCTCTTTTTTCGGGTTAGGGTGGGACATCAAATAAAATAACACACACACCGCCGCATTAGGTTTATTCTTCATTTACATACATTCACAAGTTCATGACAACAAGTTTCCCTGCCCTCAGCATTCAGAGACAACACATCATCACACATTCGAGTACATAATCACACATCTGCCTATGCATGTACAGCACACGTTCTCTCTTATTCTCCTTAATGGTGGCGCAGCACCGGAGAAGATCGAGAAGAACACCTCAGGTCTCTTCGCATCACGTGAAATACTTTGTGGTGGGCCGATCCCGGTGGTACTGCAATACCGGGCCAACCCGCGGCGGAGGTGGGGCAAGCCCCTAGCACTCCGCCCTGTTCCAAAAATCAGTTTAATATTCTGGTCCTGCGATGCAGGACGTATCAGATATTAAGCTGATAAGAACAGATACTACACTTTGATCTTAGCCGATAGGCGAGAAGCGATACCGTCCTGGCCCCTACATCACTATTTATGCACCACTTTATATAATACTGTACATGATTCTCACCATTCGCTTTCCTTCCACTTGCACCGCACGATGCGCTCCTGCCTTTCCGGAAAACAATACCACACGCACGCTCCATCTGCAACTGCTCGCCACGGTCCACTACACATTTCTCTGTTAACATAGTTACAAATTACATGTTTCTAAACAAATACATACCACGTAACATTTCCCCCATGCCGCATCACGTAGTTCCACGACTATACCTGCAGCAGCACCACCTCCTCGTGGGCACAACCACAACGCTCGCCGTACGGGGACAAATGCTCTCCGACCCGCCTCCATGTTACACCGTAAAACTTAAATGCATGGGGAATACCCTAAACCTTACACAAACCCCCGTTTTGAGGCCCCCGTACCGCCCCGACGGCGCGCACACGTTTCACCCATTGCCGCACGAAGCCCCACCCCCGGACCCGGCTCCACGGAGTTTTCGACTTTAGCATGCAGGCCACCCACCCTGCCACCTCCCCAAACCTTCCGCTTGGTAATCCAATCCCCCCTCCATATGGTCCGGGGGGTTTCCGGGGGGATGACGGGTCGGATGGCGGGGGGGGGGCCCTCGGGGGGGTTGGAGGCGGGAAAAAGGGGGGGGGGCCCCTGGGTTTTTGGGGAAGGGTTGCCCCCCGATCCCGTGGGCGTGGGGCGGGTTGGAGGGAGGTGGGGCCGGGGGTGAGAGGGTCGCGAGCTGCGTCGTGGAGGGGGGGAAAGGGAGGCAGGTGTCGTGGGGCTTTTTGGGGGGGCGTGGGTGGCGGGGGGGGGACTTTGGGGTCGGAGATGTGGGGGGAAAGAGGGGGGGGCTAGGATGGACCCTTGAGGGACCCCGGCGGGAATGCGGCGGGGCGCGGAAGGGAGCCCTCCCCCCGCACCCGGTAGGAGCGATCCCCCGGTTTTACGAGCGAGCAGGCGGGGAGGTGAGGGGGGAGGGCCCCATGGGGAGGGGGGTTTAGAGTTGGCGGGGGGGGGGGGGGAGTCGAACGCTTTCGCGGGGTCGGGGAAAGCCCCCATGCCCGTGGTTGGGGGCCGGGCAAAACCCCGTAAACCCCCGACCCCCCCCCACCCGGGGGCGGGGGGCGGGGGGGGTGGAGTGGAGGGGGCGGAAGCCAATGGGGGTTGGGGGGAGTTGGCCCCCCGGGGGACGGCGAGGAGGAGGCGGTTGTAGATCCCCCTTGGGGGCCCCACCTTGGGGGGGGATGGAAAGTAGTGAAAGGGGGGGAAAGAAGGGGGTTCGGGGGGCCCCCCGGGGTTTTTGGGGTCGGGAAAAAACATGCGGTTTCCCGGGGGGGGGGGATAGTGGCACTGGGGAGGTTTTTTGGGGTTGCGGGGGCGGGGGGGAAAGGGCCCCGGGTGGCGGTGGAGGGAGGGCGCGGAGGGGGGGGGCCGGGAGGGGTTTGGGCCCGGGGGGGCGGGGGAAAAGGGCCGAAGGGGGAAAGGATGAGGAAAATTTCCCGGGGGGCCGCGGAGGAAGGGGGGGGGGGGGGGGAAAGGGGAGGGGGGAGGGTGACGTGTTTCGGCGGGGGGGGGGGGGGCCGTCCTCTCCTCGGAAAGTCGGGGGGGGAAAGCGCGGGAAGCGGAACGGGGGCAAAGGTGGTGTGCGGGTACCCCGAGAGGGCCTCGGTTTTTCCCCGGGCCGCCCGGGGGGCGAGGGGGGGGGGGGGTGGCGAGGGGGGGGGAAAAAAGGTGGTGGGGGCGGACTTCAGGGGGGGGGGGGGGGGGGAAAAAAAAGGGGAAAAGGGCCTCGGGGGGGGCGAGCGATCGCGGGCGCAAAGTTTTCCTAAATGGGCCCTTCCACCCCCGGACCCCCCGGGGGGGCCCACCCCCCGCGGAGGAGGTACGAGCTTTCCGGTTTTCGGGAGGGGGCGCCCGCCCGCGGGCCCCGGGGGGAAACGGTTCCGCAGGGACAGTGCGTTGCGAACGCGCTCCCGGGGGGGGGGGGGGGGGCCCCGGGGGCCGGGCGGAAAGGAAAGGGGGGGGGGGCGGCGGCCCCGGGGGGGTGATGGCTCGGTGAGGGGGGGGGGGGATTTGATGTCGGGGGGGGGGAGAAGGGGGGGGCCCAGGTCGAGGGAATCGGGAAGGGGGGTTTTTGGGGGGGTCCCCGGGGGGCGGGGGGGAAATTGAAAGGGGGGAAAAAGGGGGCGGGCTTTGGGGGCGGGGAGTGGTGAGGCCGGGGCGGGGGGGGTTTTGGGGGGGCCCGGGGGCGGCGGAGGGGAATCGGAGAGATGGGAAGGTGGGGGAAAAAGGTAAGTCGGGGGGGGGGGAAAAAAGGGCCCCGGGGGTTCGGTGGGCGGGGGGTAGGGGGGGGTGGGGGGGGGGGGTGATGGAGCGTGGGGGCGGCCAAAAAGGGGTTTCCCGGGGGAGGTCCCCCCGGGGGTTGGGGGAAAAGGGGGGCCCCCGGGGCGGGGGGACGCGTTAAAAACCCCCCGGGGAAAACGACGGTACGTCGTTCCGCCCAGGGCCCGCGACGGCGTCGGCGGGAAAAAGGAAAAAATTTGGGGGGGGGGTAGAGGGAGACGGGGGGGATGGGGTAGGGGCGGCCGTGCAGACGACGGGCGACCGCCCCCAGCCGGGGCGAGGTGGGGACGGCACGGCGGGGTGATGGGCGTGGCGGACTTTAGGGGGGGGCCACCCCCCCCCGTGGCCCCGGTTTTTGCGGGCGCGGGGGGCGGCCCTTTCCCCCCCGGAAGTGGAGGGGGGGGGGGGGTGAGCCAGGTCTCGGTTAGGAAAACGACGGGGGCGGTTTATCCCGGGGAAAAAGATTTAAAAGGGGGGGGTTTGTTTGGGGGGGGGGCACGGTTCCCGAGTAGGAATTTTTTAAAAAGGGGGGAAAGGGGGGGGGATCGAAAAAGGGGAAAAAAAGTTCAAAAAAAAAGTCCCCTTTTTTGGGGGAGGGGGCGGGCACGGGGAAAAGGGGGGGAGGTGGAACTAAAGAGGGGGAAAGGGGAAAACGGATAAAGGCGATGATGTGGGAGGGGGTGGGGGGAGGGGAAAAAGGGCGCCTCGGGGCGCAAAAGGGGGGCGCGCGCGCGGGGGTTTAAAGGGGCGGGGGCGGGGGCGCCCCTGGGAAAACCCCGGTGGCGGAACGGGGGTTGGGGCGAGGGGGGGGGGCGGGGGGCTGGGCGCGGGCTTGGGCGCGGGGGGACCAAGGGTTACCTTGGGGGGGGGGGGGGAACTCACGCAGGGACGTGAGATCGGGAAAGGGGGGGAAAAAGGGGGGGGGTGGGGCGGCGGCGGGGAGGCGGGGGGGGGCGGGGGGGATGGCGTTGGGGGTAGCGGGCGTGGTTGGGACAGGGGGGGGTCCGTTTCCTTTTTTGGGGGGCCGTCGAAAGGGAGCAGGGGGGGGGCCCCTCCCTGGCACGCGGGCCCCGGGGGCCCAGGTTCCCCGGCGCGGGAAAACAGGCGAACGGCGGGGGCAGCGCAGCGAGGAAAGGGGCCCCCGGGCCCTTTGGCCCGGGGAAATGTGGGGGGGCGAGCGGGCCCGGTTTCGGCTCGACGGGAAGGGACCCCGCCAGGGAGCGAAAAAGGGGGAAGGGGAGGCCCCCCCTACCCCCGGTGGGGTTTATTAAAAAAAGGGGTTGGGGGCGGGGGGCCGAGACGGAGGGGGGTGACGGGGGACGGCAGCTTTAGGGCCGTTTAAAATCTGCCGCCCTCCTCGGGGGGTGGTGGAGGGGGGAGACGCTTCACAACCCACGCGGGCCGCCCTTCGCAGGAGACGCGCGTGTAGGGGGAGAAGCCCAAATGGCGAGGTGATATAAGGGGGCCTGATCGCGCGCGTTCGTTGTGTAGAACGACGTGCGATGCGGATGGATGCTGGAGAAAGGGCCCCCTAATCACTTTTATCCCCCTTTTTAAATATGTCGATTTAATTGTTTTCCCCTTTTGCACCCGTGGCTCTCCCTTTCCCGGAAAAAATCCAACGGCCCCTCTGAACTGTCCCCCGGCCCCACTCACATTTCCCTTTTAAAACTGTTCCCAAATTAATGTTTCAAAAAAACAAAACCGAAAATTTTCCCCCCCTCCCGAATAGTTTTTCCCCGATATCCCCGCACGCCCCCTCTGGGACCCACCCCTGGTAGGGACAATGCTTCCCCCGTCCTTTTAAACGTTAACCCTTAAAAAAATTTAAAAAAAAACAAACCCCTTTTAAACCCCCCTTGCAAACCCCCTCGCAGGTTTCGCTGCTTTTTTCCCCTCACTCCTCCCCTTACCTTCACCTTTGGCGCCCCCCTTTACAGTCCTTTATTCGGGCATGTAAAACCCCCAAAACCTTCGATAAACCCCCCTTTTGGGGCTGTCCCGCCGCGGGCAGCCCCGCGTTAACCCATTGCGAAAGCACCCCCCCGGGGAGCCGGTCCAGGGCTTTGTGATTTTAGATGCGGCACACCCATCCCCCTCCAAACCCCTTCCCGTTGGTAACCCCCCTATTGGTAAACCCCCGTTATATCCGAGCTTTGGGGGGAACGGCTATCTTCTGCTAACGCAAACCCCCCCCCCCCCCCCCGGCAAACCTTCCCCTTTTTTGGGTTAGGGGGGAATAAAATAAAAAAAACACCAACCCGCCTTTGGGTTTTATTTTTTTTTTCTTAAAAATTCATGCCCCCAATTTTCCCCCGCCCCCAGTTTTAAGGAAAAAATCCCATTGGTAAATAAACCATTCCCCCTGCAGTAAGAAGTTCTTTTTTTCCTTTAAATGGTGGCGCAGCACGGAGAAAATCGAGGAAACCCCCGGGTTTCTTTGACCCCGTGAAATATTTGTGGTGGGCCGATCCCGGTGGTACTGCAATACCGGGCCAACCCGCGGCGGAGGTGGGGCAAGCCCCTAGCACTCCGCCCTGTTCCAAAAATCAGTTTAATATTCTGGTCCTGCGATGCAGGACGTATCAGATATTAAGCTGATAAGAACAGATACTACACTTTGATCTTAGCCGATAGGCCGAGAAGCGATACCGTCCCTGGCCCCTACATCACTATTTATGCACCACTTTATATAATACTGTACATGATTCTCACCATTCGCTTTCCTTCCACTTGCACCGCACGATGCGCTCCTGCCTTTCCGGAAACAATACCACACGCACGCTCCATCTGCAACTGCTCGCCACGGTCCACTACACATTTCTCCTGTTAACATAGTTACAAATTACATGTTTCTAAACAAATACATACCACGTAACATTTCCCCCATGCCGCATCACGTAGTTCCACGACTATACCTGCAGCAGCACCACCTCCTCGTGGGCACAACCACAACGCTCGCCGTACGGGGACAAACTGCTCTCCGACCCGCCTCCATGTTACACCGTAAAACTTAAATAAATTAAACAAACCGAACACCCTTAAGGTCCCTCTTCGCGAACCTCACTGGCGCAGGTTACGCTCGCTTTCTCTACCCTACACTCACTACCGTATACCTTCACCCGTGCGCGCTCCCCATCCTCTACACGTCCTTTCACTTCCGCTGCGCATGTGGAACTACCCTAAACCTTACGATCGAACTCCGTTTTGAGGCCTCCGTAGCCGCCTGACAGGCAGCAGCACACGTCGTTCACCCACTTGCCGCACGAAGCACCACCTCCTGGACGCCGGCTCACACGGCAGTTGTCGATCTTTACGCATGCAGGCACACCACACCCTGCCACCTACCAATCCTTACCGCTTAGGTAATCCAATCCACCCTCCATATGGTCACCGCACCGATTATATCCAGCAGATGCTCTCTGGGGACATCGGCACTACTCGCTTCATCGCATAACTGCAACACCCAAACCCCCCCCCCCCCCCCAGGCAGAACCTTACCTCTTTTTTCGGGTTAGGGTGGGACATCAAATAAAATAACACAACACACACGCCGCCATTAGGTTTATTCTTCATTTACATACATTCACAAGTTCATGACAACAAGTTTCCCTGCCCTCAGCATTCAGAGACAACACATCATCACACATTCGAGTACATAATCACACATCTGCCCTATGCATGTACAGCACACGTTCTCTTTATTCTCCTTAATGGTGGCGCAGCACCGGAGAAGATCGAGAAGAACACCTCAGGTCTCTTCGCATCACGTGAAATACTTTGTGGTGGGCCGATCCCGGTGGTACTGCAATACCGGGCCAACCCGCGGCGGAGGTGGGGCAAGCCCCTAGCACTCCGCCCTGTTCCAAAAATCAGTTTAATATTCTGGTCCTGCGATGCAGGACGTATCAGATATTAAGCTGATAAGAACAGATACTACACTTTGATCTTAGCCGATAGGCCGAGAAGCGATACCGTCCCTGGCCCCTACATCACTATTTATGCACCACTTTATATAATACTGTACATGATTCTCACCATTCGCTTTCCTTCCACTTGCACCGCACGATGCGCTCCTGCCTTTCCGGAAACAATACCACACGCACGCTCCATCTGCAACTGCTCGCCACGGTCCACTACACATTTCTCCTGTTAACATAGTTACAAATTACATGTTTCTAAACAAATACATACCACGTAACATTTCCCCCATGCCGCATCACGTAGTTCCACGACTATACCTGCAGCAGCACCACCTCCTCGTGGGCACAACCACAACGCTCGCCGTACGGGGACAAACTGCTCTCCGACCCGCCTCCATGTTACACCGTAAAACTTAAATAAATTAAACAAACCGAACACCCTTAAGGTCCCTCTTCGCGAACCTCACTGGCGCAGGTTACGCTCGCTTTCTCTACCCTACACTCACTACCGTATACCTTCACCCGTGCGCGCTCCCCATCCTCTACACGTCCTTTCACTTCCGCTGCGCATGTGGAACTACCCTAAACCTTACGATCGAACTCCGTTTTGAGGCCTCCGTAGCCGCCTGACAGGCAGCAGCACACGTCGTTCACCCACTTGCCGCACGAAGCACCACCTCCTGGACGCCGGCTCACACGGCAGTTGTCGATCTTTACGCATGCAGGCACACCACACCCTGCCACCTACCAATCCTTACCGCTTAGGTAATCCAATCCACCCTCCATATGGTCACCGCACCGATTATATCCAGCAGATGCTCTCTGGGGACATCGGCACTACTCGCTTCATCGCATAACTGCAACACCCAAACCCCCCCCCCCCCCCAGGCAGAACCTTACCTCTTTTTTCGGGTTAGGGTGGGACATCAAATAAAATAACACACACACACCGCCGCCATTAGGTTTATTCTTCATTTACATACATTCACAAGTTCATGACAACAAGTTTCCCTGCCCTCAGCATTCAGAGACAACACATCATCACACATTCGAGTACATAATCACACATCTGCCTATGCATGTACAGCACACGTTCTCTTATTTCTTAATGGTGGCGCAGCACCGGAGAAGATCGAGAAGAACACCTCAGGTCTCTTCGCATCACGTGAAATACTTTGTGGTGGGCCGATCCCGGTGGTACTGCAATACCGGGCCAACCCGCGGCGGAGGTGGGGCAAGCCCCTAGCACTCCGCCCTGTTCCAAAAATCAGTTTAATATTCTGGTCCTGCGATGCAGGACGTATCAGATATTAAGCTGATAAGAACAGATACTACACTTTGATCTTAGCCGATAGGCCGAGAAGCGATACCGTCCCTGGCCCCTACATCACTATTTATGCACCACTTTATATAATACTGTACATGATTCTCACCATTCGCTTTCCTTCCACTTGCACCGCACGATGCGCTCCTGCCTTTCCGGAAACAATACCACACGCACGCTCCATCTGCAACTGCTCGCCACGGTCCACTACACATTTCTCCTGTTAACATAGTTACAAATTACATGTTTCTAAACAAATACATACCACGTAACATTTCCCCCATGCCGCATCACGTAGTTCCACGACTATACCTGCAGCAGCACCACCTCCTCGTGGGCACAACCACAACGCTCGCCGTACGGGGACAAACTGCTCTCCGACCCGCCTCCATGTTACACCGTAAAACTTAATAAATTAAACAAACCGAACACCCTTAAGGTCCCTCTTCGCGAACCTCACTGGCGCAGGTTACGCTCGCTTTCTCTACCCTACACTCACTACCGTATACCTTCACCCGTGCGCGCTCCCCATCCTCTACACGTCCTTTCACTTCCGCTGCGCATGTGGAACTACCCTAAACCTTACGATCGAACTCCGTTTTGAGGCCTCCGTAGCCGCCTGACAGGCAGCAGCACACGTCGTTCACCCACTTGCCGCACGAAGCACCACCTCTGGACGCCGGCTCACACGGCAGTTGTCGATCTTTACGCATGCAGGCACACCACACCCTGCCACCTACCAATCCTTACCGCTTAGGTAATCCAATCCACCCTCCATATGGTCACCGCACCGATTATATCCAGAGATGCTCTCTGGGACATCGCACTACTCGCTTCATCGCATAACTGCAACACCCAAACCCCCCCCCCCCCCCAGGCAGAACCTTACCTTTTTTTCGGTTAGGTGGGACATCAAATAAAATAACACACACACACCGCCGCCATTAGGTTTATTCTTCATTTACATAATCACAAGTCATGACAACAAGTTCCCTGCCTCGCATCAGAACAACATCTCACACATTCGAGACTACCACATTCCTATTACACACACTTCTCTATCTCCTAGGTCGCAGACGAGAAGAGAGAACACCTCAGTCCTCGCATCACGGAAAACTTGGTGCCATCCGTGTAGCATACCGCCAACCCGAGTGGCAAGCCTAGCACTCGCCCGTTCCAAATCAGTTAATATCTGGTCCTGCGATGCAGACTATCAGATATAAGCTGATAAGAACAGATACTAACTTTGATCTTAGCCGATAGCCGAAAGCGATACCGTCCTGGCCCCTACATCACTATTATGCACCATTTATATAATACTGTACATGATTCTCACCATTCGCTTTCCTTCCACTTGCACCGCACGATGCCTCCTGCCTTTCCGGAAACAATACCACACGCCGCTCCATCTGCAACTGCTCGCCACGGTCCACTACACATTTCTCCTGTAACATAGTTACAAATTACATGTTCTAAACAAATACATACACGTAACATTCCCCCAGCCGATCACGTAGTTCCACGACTAACCTGCAGCACACCACCCCTTCGTGGCACAACCACAACGCTGCCGTACGGGGACAAACTGCCTCCGACCCGCCTCCAGTTACACCCTGAAAACTTAAATAAATTAACAACCGAACAACTTAATCCTTTCCGAACTCACGCCAGGTTACGCCGCTTTCTCTACCCACACTCACACCGTATACCTTCACCCGGCGCGCTCCCCATCCTCACACTCCTTTCACTCCGCGCGCATGTGGAACTACCTAAACCTTCGATCGAACCCGTTTTGAGCCTCCGTACCGCCTGACAGGCACACCACCGTCTTCACCCACTTGCCGCACAACACCACCTCCTGGACGCCGGCTCACACGGCAGTGTCGATCTTTACGCATCAGCACACCACACCCTGCCACCTACCAATCCTTCCGCTTAGGTAATCCAATCCACCCTCCATATGGTCACCGCACGTTTAATCCAGCGATGCTCTCTGGGACATCGGCACTACCGCTCATCGCATAACTGCAACACCCAACCCCCCCCCCCCCCCAGGCAACTACCTTTTTTTCGGTTTGACTCAAATAAAAAACACACACACACCCCCCATTGTTATTCTCATTTACATACATTCACAATTCTCAAGTTCCGCCCAGATCAGAGAAACACTCATCACTCGATCTACAACTTCCCTGTGTACGCACCGTCCCCTATCCAAGTGCCAGCCGAAATCAGAAAATCGGTCCTGCAACTATATTTTGTGGCCATCCCGGGGACGCCCGGCCACCCGGATGGCACCCTACACTCCCCTGTTCCAAACGAATTCTGTCCGGACAGACACAGTATTAACTAGACGTACACATTTCTTACATAGAAACATGTCCTGCCTACATACTATTTATGCCCTTATAATACGACTATCTCACGCTCCTCCTTGCACCCACACCTCCTCCTTCGGAACAAACCCCGCAGCCCTTCACTGTCACTACTAACATCCGTAACATAGTCAATACTTTCTACAAACTACACGTAACTTCCCCCTGCCGCCACTTTCACCTTCCTGCCCACCTCTCGTCAACCCTCCCGCCGTACGGACAACTGCCTCGACCCCCCCAGTCACCGAAACTTAAATTAACAAACCAACCCCTCCAACCTACGCAGGTTACCTCCTTTCTCACAACACGATCTTCACCCGCCCATCTTACACCCCCCAGAACTACCCTAACTTGTGAACTCTTAGCCCTAGCCGCTAAGGCACACACTCTTCACACTT
>JARBHB010000529.1:0-7500 GCA_029891345.1 Dryococelus australis | reverse complement strand
ATTTAGAAGTTAAGAAGTTTAAGAAGTTAAAAGTTGTTGAAAGTTGAAGAAAAATTTATTTAATTTTAAAAGTTTTTGTAAAAGAAAATTAAGGGTAAGTTAAAAAAGTTAAGAAGAATTTTGTTTTTTAATTAATAGTTAGAAATTTAAAATAAGGAAAAGGGAATTTTAAGTTAAGAAGAAAAGAAAGAAAGAAGAAAATTTAATTAATTAATTTTTAAATTTTTTTTTTTTTTTTTTTTTTTTTTTTTTTTTTTTTTTTTTTTTTTTTTTTTTTTTTTTTTTTTTTTTTTTTTTTTTTTTTTTTTTTTTTTTTTTTTTTTTTTTTTTTTTTTTTTTTTTTTTTTTTTTTTTTTTTTTTTTTTTTTTTTTTTTTTTTTTTTTTTTTTTTTTTTTTTTTTTTTTTTTTTTTTTTTTTTTTTTTTTTTTTTTTTTTTTTTTTTTTTTTTTTTTTTTTTTTTTTTTTTTTTTTTTTTTTTTTTTTTTTTTTTTTTTTTTTTTTTTTTTTTTTTTTTTTTTTTTTTTTTTTTTTTTTTTTTTTTTTTTTTTTTTTTTTTTTTTTTTTTTTTTTTTTTTTTTTTTTTTTTTTTTTTTTTTTTTTTTTTTTTTTTTTTTTTTTTTTTTTTTTTTTTTAAAAAAAAAAAAAAAAAAAAAAAAAAAAAAAAAAAAAAAAAAAAAAAAAAAAAAAAAAAAAAAAAAAAAAAAAAAAAAAAAAAAAAAAAAAAAAAAAAAAAAAAAAAAAAAAAAAAAAAAAAAAAAAAAAAAAAAAAAAAAAAAAAAAAAAAAAAAAAAAAAAAAAAAAAAAAAAAAAAAAAAAAAAAAAAAAAAAAAAAAAAAAAAAAAAAAAAAAAAAAAAAAAAAAAAAAAAAAAAAAAAAAAAAAAAAAAAAAAAAAAAAAAAAAAAAAAAAAAAAAAAAAAAAAAAAAAAAAAAAAAAAAAAAAAAAAAAAAAAAAAAAAAAAAAAAAAAAAAAAAAAAAAAAAAAAAAAAAAAAAAAAAAAAAAAAAAAAAAAAAAAAAAAAAAAAAAAAAAAAAAAAAAAAAAAAAAAAAAAAAAAGTTGTTAATTTAAAGTTAAGTTTTAAGTTCTTTAAGTTAAAAGGGTTAGTTGCTTAAAAGTTAAGTTAAGTTTCGTTAAATTTTATTCCTTAGTTAAGTTAAAGTTGTTAAGTTCTTTAAATTTGTTAATTTTAAGTTAGTTTAAGTTACGTTAGTTTTTTTAATTAAATTTTGTTCGTTAAGTTAAGTTAAGTTAATTTTAAATTTTAGTTGTTTAAGAAAATTAATTTCCCTTTAAATTTAAAGTTTCGTTGTGTTAATTTTAAGTTAGTTAATTTTCATTTAAGTTAAGTGGTAATTAATTTAAAGTTTTTTTAAGTTCATTTTAAGTTAAGTTGTTAGTTAATTATTTAAAGGGTTAAGTTATTTCTTAAATTTAAGTTGTTATTTAAAGTTAATTTTAAAGTTAAGTTCCGTTAATTTCGTTAATTTAAATTTAAGTTAAGTTTCGTTAAGTTAATTTTTAAAGTTAAGTTCAGTTAATTTAAAGTTAAGTTAAGTTAATTTAAAGTTCTTTAAGTTAATTTTTAAGTTAATTTAAGTTGTTAAAGTTAAGTTAATTTCGTTAGTTAAGTTGTTCCTTTTAAGTTAAAGTTTTTTTCTTTAATTTAATTTTCAGTCATTTTTCATTTTAAGTTAAAGTTAGTTAAGTTAAGTTAGTTAAGTTAGTTTAAGTTTTAGTTATTTAAATTTAAGTTAATTTTAAGTTTAAGTTACGTTAATTTAAAAAGTTAAGTTAAGTTAATTTAAAACGTTATTTGTTAAGTTTTTTTAATTTAAAGTTTAGTTAATTTTAAGTTCGTTAAGTTAGTTAAGTTAAGTTAATTTAAAGTTAATTTAAAGTTAATTTTCTTTCGTTAAGTTTTTGTTAATTTTGTTCAGTTAAGTTATTTAATTAAAGTTAGTTAATTTAGTTAAGTTTTTAAGTTAAGTTACGTTAAGTTAAGTTAAGTTTAAGTTAAGTTAAGTAAGTTGTTCAATTTTAATTAAAGTTAAGTTAAGTTTTTTTAAGTTAAGTTAAGTAAGTTAATTTAATTCGTTAATTTAAGTTAAGTTAGTTTTTAAAACGTTAAGTCAGTTAAGTTCCGTTAAATTTTTAGTTAATTTTAAGTTAATTTTAATTTCCCTTTTTAAGTTAGTTAATTTAAATTTTTGTTTTTTTTTCGTTAATTTAAATTTATTAAGTTAAGTTAATTTTAAAGTTAAGTTAAGGTAGTTAAGTTAAGTTAAGTTAATTTTAAGTTAATTGTTAGTTAAGTTAATTTAAAATTTAAGTTTTTTTAAGTTATTAAGTAAAGTTAAGTTAAGTTATTTACAGTTAAGTTAACAGTTAACGTTAACGTTAAGACATTTTAAGTTACGTTAAGTTAAGTTCAGTTAAGTTTAGTTACGTTAAGTTAAGTAAGTTAAAGTTGTTGTAAGTTAAGTTCAGTTAATTTTAAGTTCAGTTAAGTTAAAGTTACGTTAAGTTAAGTTAAGTTAATTTAAGTTAAGTTAAGTTCTTTAAGTTAAGGTTAAGTTAAGTTAAAGTTCAGTTAAGTTAATTCAGTTAAGTTAATTTTAAAGTTAAGTTGTTAAGTTAAGTTAAGTTAGTTACGTTACTTTCAGGTTAAGTTAAGTTAAGTTAGTTTACGTTCAGTTAAGTTCGTTAGTTAATTTAAGTTAAGTTAGTTTCATTTTAAGTTAAGTTAAGTTACAAGTTAAGTTAAGTTCAAGCTTGTTAAGTTTCAGTTAAGTTAAAGTTAAAGTTAAGTTAAGTTAATTAAGTTAAGTTAAGTTACGTTCACGTTCAGTACAGTTTCAGTTTTTCAGTTCCGTTACTTTCCGTTACGTTAAGTAAGTTTAAGTTAATTTAAAGTTAAGTTCCGTTAAGTTAAGTTCAAGTTACGTTGTTAAGTTAAGTTTAAGTTTAAGTTCAGTTTAAGTTCACATTAATTTTACAAGTTAGTTACATTTTAAAGTTATTAAGTTAAGTTTAATAAGTTTTCAATTACGTTAAGTTACGTTAATTTAAGTTAAGTTAAATTTTACGTTACTTTTAATTTAAACTTACAGTTAAGTTACGTTAAGTTAACGTTAGTTGTTTCATTTATTAAGAAATTAAAGTTTAACTTTAAGTTTACAGATTCAGTTAAGTACAGTACAGTTAAAGTTAAGTTATTACGTTAAGTTAATTTTAAGATAAGTTCGAAGTTCGTACAGTTAAGTTAAAGTTACAGTTAGTTCAGTTTAGTTAGTTTTAAGTTAGTTTAATTTCAGTTCCGTAACGTTCAGTTCGTCCCGTTCCGTTTTAAGTTCCTTTAAAGTTAAAGTAAGTTCAGTTACGTTAATGTTACGTTACGAAACCGTCTAAGTTAGTTACTTAACGTTACCGTTAAGTTAACGTTCTGTTAGTAAACCTCATTACCGATCCGCCAGTAAATGTATTTGTTAAACGTATCAATCCTTCCATAAGATTCTAATTAATTCCAAATAACCTTTCAATTTAAATAATTAAAACACAATTCAAAACCCGTAAAACCCTTAAAATTTAAAAAACAAATTAACAAAAAAACCTTAACCCCGTAAAGAACCGTTCCCCGTTAAGAACCTAACCTTCAACAAACCCACGCAACCTACCTACCTAAACCTAATTTACCTATCCAACCAATTACCGTAACCTACTTACACCTAACCTTAACCTAATACCTAACGATACCGTAAACTTACCTTTAATCCTAACCTACCTAACTTAACCTTCCGTTAAACGAACCTACTAACTTCCTACCTAAAAACCTAACCTTACAAAATCCTACAACCTAACCTAACAACCCCCAAAACCAAACAACAACCCACCAAACACAACCCAACCCCAACCAACCAAACACAACCACAAACACCCAACAACCACCCCACAAAAACCCAACCAACCCACACCCCACACACCACAACACCAAACCCCAACCAAACACCAACACCCAACCAACCCCCAAACCAAACCCAACACCCCAACCACACCCCACACAACCCACCCCACACAACACACCAACACACCCACCCAAACCCAACCACCAACAACCACCCAACCCACAACCACCCAACCACCCACAACCCCACCCACCACCCAAACCCCAACCACACCAACACCACCAACCCCCCCAACACAACAACCCCACCAACCCACCACAACCCCACCCACACACCACCAAAACCACCAACACACCCAACCAACAACAACCACCAACACCACCCCACCACAACACACCCCACACACCAACCCACCCACCCCAACACAACCCACACACAACCAAACACAACCCACAAACACCAACCCACCCCAACACCACAACCACACCACCCACAACCAACCCCAACCAACCCACCACAACCCAACCCAAACAACCACAACAAACACCCAACCACCACCACCACAACCCCCCAAACACAAACCCAACACACACCCACCCCCCCCACCCCCACACACCCACCCACCCCCAACCACACACCAACCCCACAACCACAACCCCACCACCCAACACCCCAACCCAAACCACCACCCCACACAACCAACACCACCCCAACCACACCACCCCCCCCAAACCCAAACACCACCCACACCCCCCACCACCCACACCCCACCCCAACCCACCCACACAAAACCAACCCCCACACAAACCACCCCACAAACCACCAAACCCCACAACCCACCACCCCACCAACCCCCACCACCACCCACAAACCCCAACAACCACCACAACAACCCAACCCCAAACACCACCCCCCAACCCAAACCCACAACCCACAACCAACCCCCAACCCCAACACCCCAAACAACCAACAACCCAACCCCCCCCCCCACCCACCACACCACCACCACCCACACCAACCCCCAACCAAACAAAACCAACAACACCCACCACCCAACCCCCCCAACCAACCACCAAACAACCCACCCCCACACCACCACACAAACCCCCACCACCACACAACACAAACCCAACCCCCACCACAACCCCCAACACAACAAACCCCCAACACCCCAACAACCCCACAACCCACCAACAACAAAACCCACCACCCACCACCCCCCACCCACAAACCCCACCCAACACACACCACAACACCAAACACCACAACCAAACCACACACCACAACAAACCCAAACACCCACCCCCAACACAACCAACCACCAACCCAAACACACCCACCACAACACCCCAACCAACAAACACCCCCACACACCAACCCACAACCCACCAACACCCACCCCCCAACACATACCCACACCACCCAACAACCCACAACAAACCCACTACCCACAACCCACCCACCAAACCCAAACAACCCCCACCACCAACCACAACACCAACAACCCACCCCCAACCCCCCCCACACACACCCACAAAACCCCCAAAACCACAAAACCACACCTCCACCAACCACACCCCACACCCCCACCCCAACAACCACCACCACCAACCCACCCAACACACCCCAACAACACACCACCCAACCCAACCCCACAACCACACCCACCAAACCCAACCCCAACCCAACACCAACCCACAAACACCCCAAAACCAACCCCCCCCACCCACAAACCCACCCCCAACCCCACCCCAAACACAACACCCCAACAACAACCCACAACAACCACCACCCACCCCCCCAAACACCAAACCCCCCCACAACACCCAACCACACACCACACCCCAACCCCACCAACCAACACCCACCCCCAACCCCCACCACAAACCCCCAACCCCCCCCACAAAAACCCACCCCAACACACCCACACCACCCACCCACCCCCCACCCACCCCCCCCCAAACCCCCAAACAAAACACACAACCCCAAACACCAACACACACACACCCCCCCACCCACAACCCCCAACCCACAACCCCAAACCACCCCACCACCAACCCCCACCCACACACCCCACCCACCACAACACAACACCAACACCACCCAACCACCACACCCCCCACAAACACCCAAAAACACACCACCCAACACAACCCCCCAACCACCACCACCAACCCACCAACCCACCACCCCACCCCAACACCCACCAAACAACCACCCCCCACCCACCCCCCAACCACCAAAACCAACCACCACAACCCCCCCCCCAACCCAAACCAACCCACACAAAACCAACCCCAACACCAAACCAACCCCCACACCCACCAACCCCACAACCACCCCCCAACACCCAACCCCACCCCACACCCCCACCAAACACACCCCACACCACAACAACACCACCCCACACCAACAACCCAACCACCACAACCACACCACCCCCAACCCCAACAACCCACAACCCACCCAACCCCCCACCCCACCAACCACACAACCACAACCACCCCCAAACCACCACACCCACCCAACCAACCACAACACCCAACCCCCCCCACAACCAACCCCACCAACACCCAACCAACACCCCCACCCAACCCACACCCCCACAAACCCAACCACACCACCCCAACAACCAACAAACCACCAACAACCCACCCCAACACAACACCCACACAACCCAACCCCCCACCACCAACACAACACACAACCACCACCCACAACACACCCCCACCACCCCCAACACCACCCACCCCCAACCCCACACCCCCCCACCCCCCCAACCCACAACAACACCACCCCAAACCACCCCACCACCCACCAACCCACCCACACAACACCCCACCCCCCCACCCAACCACCAACCCACCCCAACCACCCCCACACCACAAAACCAACACCAACCACACCAACACACCCACCACACCCACCACACACCCAACCCCCACCCACAACCCAACACACCCAAACAACACCACCCCCAACCAACCCCCACACAACCAACCACCCCCCACCCCCACCACCCCAAACCAACCACCACCCCCAACCCACAAAACACCCACACCACCCACACCCAAACCCACACCAACCACCCACCCACCCACACCCAACCCCCCACACCAAACCACACCCCACCCCAACCCACCACACCCACCACACAAACCACAACCCCCACACCAACACAACCCAACCCCACCAACCCCACAAACAACCAACAACAACCCCCCCACCCACCCCACACCCCCAACCCCCCCAAAAAAAAAAAAAAAAAAAAAAAAAAAAAAAAAAAAAAAAACCACACACAACCCACCACACACCCCCACCCCAACACCCACCACCCACACCCACAAACCCCCACACCAAACCCCCAAACCAAACAACCCACCCACCAACCCCACACACCACCCCCCAACACACCCAACACCCACCCCCACACCCCACCCCCACCAACCCCAAAAACCCCCACCCCCCCCACCCCACCCACACACCCCCAACCCAAAACCCACCCCAACCCCCCCACAACACCCAACCCAACACACCCACCACACCAAACCAACCCAACACCACCCACCCAACACCCCAAACCACCCCCCCCCCACC